>BLKR01003827.1:0-129418 GCA_011170035.1 Teleogryllus occipitalis
AACCACGTGACAGATCTAGTGTAATATTATTCACTATAAGCCACTGTATCATCAACGTATTTCTATTCAAGATATTAGAGTTAGTCATCATCTTTACTGTAACAATGAGAAAATGCTTTCTTTATGACCTGCCAGACGTTAAAATAAATTTATATTTAAACGAATTTTAATATGTTACGTGCTAAGTGTGTGAATCAACTCGTGCACATGTTGCAAATAATATTTCTTCGAAGCTCTGTTTGAACTCATTTTGTAAAATTATTTTAACTTAAATATATGCACTGCAGTCAAAATCGTAGCTCTATTGTATATAAATAATAAACTATGACGTAGTCTTGACGAAACACAGATGCAAAACTTTATTATTTTGCATAGGCCTTGAAATGTTGTTCTCACTGTTAGAATGAAGAAATTGCCTATTTTGCACTCGAAAAACAAGCACGAGAAACTTTGGGTCACGCACAGCGTATTAAAAATTTATTTTAACATTTGTCGAGTACATGTTTCATAATTTTATGAAGATTTATTTGCAGACGTTTTAGCAAAATTTTGCATAAAATTAATTAATTTCAATATATTTGCATTTCCACGAATACCAGTTCTTGTATAGTCATAGACTTTATAGTTTGCATTGAATAAATAATAATAGCTTTTGTTTTCGGTGTCTTGTAATAACGTAACTTCTAAAGGCTTTCAACAACAACCAGTTACTTCTTTACCAATGAACAAAAATGTTACAAATATTCCGTTTATGAGTAGTGTTCAAGAAACTATAGATTGAGGATAGTATTTGAATGAGTACCATGTGTATGGCATGTGCAGGCACGATGTGTATACCATGTGCAGACAAAAACGCACGGGGCTTATCATTGATATTTTTGCATGATTGTGGGTAGTTTTCCTATTCTATAGTTTTTACATTATATTCCAGTGTTCTATAATTTATTAGAATCAGGAACAATGAAGTTGGAGAGAGGGGGGAGCGGATACGAATGGAGAACATGTGATGGACATCAGAAAAGAGGAAGATTTGTTGGGAAACCAAATGAGAGAAAGGGGCAGGTGGTTGCATTGGTATAGATCACATCAGAAAGACGGAATGAGGATGGGTGAGTGAGTGAATGATGGTGAAATGAAATGCTTAAGGAGGAAGCGGGTCGAAATATTTGGAAGAGGGCTATGACAGAAAGAAGGAATACGAATGAGTTGGAGATCCTATGAGAAACGATAGAAAGGGCAAAGCAAAACAGAAAGATGCGGTGAATGAGAAATGGTGAAATAAGACAATAGCAGTACAGGACAACGTATTATGCAAACAATGGAATGGATAACGCAAAACATGAAGAGCAAGGATGGGTGCGTGAGAAACGGTACGAATACGAATACAGGAAAGCACTTAATGGAAAATAATGGAATAGGCAACGCAAAACAAAATGACCAGATGCGGGTGCATAAAAAACAAAGCAAACAACATCAGTGCGGGAAAATACTGAATGGAAAATGATGAGAACAATTAGGAAGATTAGATGCGAGTACCCGATGGAAAACAATGGAATGAAGATCGCGAAACAGAAAGACCAGATGGGAGAGTGAGAAACGGGGACGTAGACGCCACCAACACGAGACAACACATTACGAGAAATGATGGAATGAACAACACAAAATAGAAAGATCAGATGCGGGTACACGAGAAACGGTGAAAGTCAAACTCCAGTTCGGGAAAATAACTGGATGGGAAACAATGGAATGAAGATCGGGAAATAGAAAGACCTGATAGGAGAGTGAGAAACGAGGAAGTAGACGACACCGTCACGGAACAACACATTACGAGAAATGATGGAATGAACAACACAAAATATGAAGATCAGATGGGGTGCACGAGAAGAGATGCAAGTTAACTCCAGTTCGGGAAAACAACTGGATGGGAAACAATGGAATGAAGATCACGAAACAGAAAGACCTGATATAGTGAGAAACCGGCAAGTAGACGCCACCATCGCGGGACAAAACATTACGAGAAATGATAGAATGGACAATACAAGATAGGAAGATCAGATGCGGGTGCACGGAAAACGGTGAAAGTCAACCCCAATTCGTGAAAACACTGAACGCAAACCGACGGAATGAACAACGCAAAAGAAAGGCGAAGCCAGCGTGCATCCCAGTGACGCAGATACCGTCACGCGGGGGGGGGGGGGCACGGCGGCAGAGTCAGGCCGCACGTCGCCGCAGGGGCGCAACCCGGGCGCGTTAACGCCCGCAGAAGCCATAAATATCTGAAGATTGACCTTTCGAGGGTTCGTTTACGGTGGGCGCGCTCTGCGACACGCTTTTAAAATGGCGCTTGCATTTTTCATCGCCGCCCCCGTCACCGCCGGCGCTGAGCCACACCTGTCCGCGTTGGCGCCGTGCCCACCGCCACGCAGAAGCGCCGCGCCGGCCGGCGCTCGCCATGACGAGTCCAACGCCCGCTTCGCACGTGCGACGGACTGCGCCTCGTAAAGCTTTGCTGGATACATCATAATTACTAACGCTGTGGGAACGATAAAGATCAAATAACGGACGTGTTTCAAGGTCGTTAATAGAGACGATAACCGAGGTTTATAACCAAGTCAGTTCTTTGTAATGTCGGATAACTGTTGGACCTTTGGCCGCGTGACGTTAAATAGTTTCCGTATTACCATCTTATAAGAGGATGTTATAGAAAGTAATTACAATACCTTTGAAAATGGCCACTCATATGCCATCACTTGTTTCGATTGATCTTAACGGATTGCAGACTTTAATCCTTAATGTGTGCCGACCATAAAATTGCATTTTTGTTCTTTTTTTATGTCCTTATGGCCACTATCACTAAAAAAATTATTAGAGTATTTACAAGCTGCTTATGTCTTTAACAGAACGGCGTATTTTTTCTTCTTTTATAAAACTGTTGTTTTTTTGTTCGACAACTACATCTTTTAAGGGATTAAATACATAAATACATCTACTATTTTTGAATAGCAATATCAATCCAATAACAATATTTAAAATAATTATAAAATGCATAAAATCTAAGAAACTAAGGATATCCAAGACGAATTTTTCACTAGATTTTTTAAATTATTTAAAACACAAATAAATGGTAAGAAATACTACCTAGGTAATTGAGGAGGATACAAAAGGTCTTGAAAATATCTAGATTTAATACGAGGAAATATTTACTGACTTACAAAGAGCATAGAAATGTATGACTAGACAAGGTGTACTAAGGGAAGAATAAAAACGACGCGAAAATTTAAGAATCCCAGTTTTCGGTGGTTCAGTTGACAATTATTCAAAAACTTGCTCAAATATTACAAATCAAGTTGCCTATAAAATTTCTGTAATAAGTTATTTTTAATTATGCATATTTATGTTAATGAAGATCAAACTATAATATAATATATTGAAATATATTTGTATACACAGAATATATTATATTCTGTGAACGTAAAATAACAGATTAATGAATGCATTGTAAGAGAATCATATTTGTTTGTGTTCCATAGTAGTTAATTCTTCTATAGACAAATATTACAATTTTTAACACACCACTTTTAATATTTTTTTGTTAGTTGGAAATATGTTTAACTACTAAGTTTAACAAAACCTAAGAGATAGTTCACTTTTTACTTTCTCGTACATGTACGTATCAGTGGAGAATCCTTAACATTATTTCAAGTATCGCACTTTATGGAAGCTACCTCTAACGTTGTCTTTTATTTTGAGCTTTTTATTTTCAGCCCTAGGTTATCGCGGTTGGCATGAGGTGTCTTCGCCCGCACTAGCGAATTCTCTGGGCAGCATTAAGAACTGTTCAAAACTTCTCATCTAACGCACTTCATAGCGCTTACAGACAGAATGACTAGTTCTCAGAAGAAGAACAGAGTTATTTTTTCGCATCTGTTTTAAGGCTTTCAAAATCTCAATAACTTTTTAGAAGGTTACCAAACTTATTAAATATTTTTATACACTTCAAATTACTAGATATGCAGGTGGTATACGCGGTGTATCGGAGAATTCGCCACTGGTTTGTATATACGAAGTAATATACGTAGTATAGAGAACGTTGTGTAATGCAGCAGAAAATCGATTTCGACATTTCAACGGAAATTAACGTTTTGGGGTCCCCTGATTAATGTTCAGTATTCAACAAATATATATTTTAAAAGTCAGAAAATTAAGTGCAACGAATATGATCCTTACGAGTCCCTTGCCGCCGTGGATTTCGCAAAGTGCGCAGGTACCGCGAATGTTAACCGAATCTTAATGTCTAATAATTCCTCTCACGTGTGAACGAACGGGTCCGCAGGGCGTCGCCCAGGGCGCATCCCCGTGGGAGCGCAGGGGCGTCGACCGCCGCTGATGGGGCCACTCACGCGGGGGCGTTACCGGGCGCGTAATTGCGCGGGCGAGGGCGAGCGCGGGGGCGGGGGTGGGGAGGGGCAGGGGCGGCGCGACGATGCAGCCGCGCTCCTAGCGCTGCCGCCTGGTTTAATTCAATTAACAAGTAATCAAAACGGCCCTCGGCGATTTACCAGAGCCGGAGAACGGGTCGGCCGCGCAGATTAGCTCCAAACAACCGGCTGATTCAGTGCGCGAGAACCAGCTCCGCGCGCTTCCGACGCCATGGACTCTGCCATTCCGTCCCGCTAGCCCGACGCCCCGCCCCCCACCCGGGTGGCGCCCCGCCACTCCTACGCCTCGCCACCCGCCGCGCTCGCCACACCCAGGGCTCCCGCCTCTGCTTCCAACTCCCTCAGCCCCCGCCGGCGCCTTCGCCGTCCCCACCACCGCTGCCACCCCCCCTGCCCCGCCACACCTCCGCCTCGCCGCCACGCCCCCACCACCCCAGCTTCCTCGCCACCCACCACCCCTGCGGCCTCTGCCGTCCCCACTGTCCCGCTACTCCTCCGCCTCGCCCCCGCCATCCTCTCTGTCGCCTCCGCTGCTCCGCCACCCCTCCGCCTCGCCCCTGTCACCACCGCCGTCCCCGCCACCACGCCGCAGCCCACGCCTCCAGCTCCCGTTGCGTCCAATACTCAATCCCGCAGGGCTTGCCATCCCTTTAACTCACAGCTCTCGCCACATCCCAATTCCTACTGCCCTGCTGTCCATGGTACTCCATCGACCTTGCTACGCCGCCGGCCATGACACACCACTATCACCACTGTCATCGCCGGAAGCCTGCCTCCTCAGCCTGCTCCGCCCCTACAACTCTCCCGCCACGTCATCGCAACCCCAGTGTCTCTCCTTCCCTGCAACCGCGATCGCCACCGTGAGCGCAATTCCCGGCGCCTTGACTGCGCTTACCACACAAGTCTTCTCATATTTCCCACAATTTGCTCCTCTATCCTCGTCGCCTCATTTTCTCTGTGTCCCCCACCGTTCCTACAGTGGCCCATTCAGTTTTATCAATCTCTACATCAGCTGATCCCCATTCTTCCCCAACACTCATCCAGCCCCAATACCTGTTCTCCAATTTTCTTCGCCTCTTCATTTCACGTCTCTGAATTTCCCCGTCACCTCATTCCTAAATCCCCTTTTTTTCCGCCTCCCTTGCCATCACACTTCTCGATTCTCACAATACTCACCATATCCTCTTCCATCTTTGTTGCTGTCAACGTACTCGCTACCATCGCAATCCCCGTCACTGCCTCCACTTCCCAACGACCGCTATCCCTACTGAAGCCGTCGGGCGCAGCCGCTCCGCCGCCCCGTCCCTCCGTCTTCGCCGTCCTCACCGCCGCCGGTGTTGCCGACCACCGCCGCCACCGCTTTGTGGACGCCGAGTTTAATAAGATTTCGGCTTCGGCCGCCGCCGCCGCCACAAAGCGCTTAACGCTTTTGTGACGAGGGGGAGGCGGCGATGGAGCCTGAGGGCGCACTGCGATTCGTACATTCTCACGGCGAAAGCCCGCGGGCGCGCGATGCCGACGGCGCGTTGAGGGGGAATGGAACGAAGAGTCTTTGAAAGAGCTCGTCGATCAGCGCATTGACGACAACGGGAATTAAAGACACCTGTAAAATATTTGCGCGGTTTTGTGCTACTTTGAGAATGCGCGATATCCATGATGTTTAATGGACAATATGATTAATATGAGATGTCGAGTATATGTATGAATGATGCAATAAAGAGTAGCACAAACTTGTAGTTGAGAAAAGAATTGCTTCTTCGAAGCACTGAAGTCCTTGAAGAAAGGAAGTAGCAGAAGTAGAATAATTTTTATATTTGCCACAACCATATATTTAAAATATAACCCCAGTGCACCAGGAAAGTATCTCCGCAACGAGCATCATCAGGGCCTCCTATTAAAAATTGCACATATGTTCATAGTAACCAGATCACTGGGAAACAAGTAAAAGGAACAATACTACCAGCATCTGTTATGATTGTGGTAAGTATGCAATTTAGGTTTTCTTTGTTACAACCTGCAGATAGTGTTACCAACGTAATTTCTGTTGTTAGCACTTTCACCAGCAAGGCGCTTTTGCGGAGAGACTTTACTGGTGCACTATATTCAATATTAACTCATTGCAATTTTACCGAACAAATGGTTGCAACAGCGTTTGGTAGTCAAGGCTCGACGTATTTCATTCTTAGGTTTGAACAGTTTGATCAGGTTGTCGAAATGCATGATCTAATTGACGACTGATAGTGTATATATGATGATACGTACGTGTATACACACCAGGATGTGGTGTTTTTCGTAAATTAAAAACATTGTGCTAGGGGGAGAAGATTGTTATAAATACGTACCGTAGCCCTAGCCCATGCAGCCATCACTAGGTCATTAAGGTTGGTTGACCAAATGACCAACGAACGATGTGGTGAAGTTGCTATGCATGATGTTTGGCTCAGGGCTGGAAGTGCTTCTGAATTAGTTGCGTGCGGCTACGATTAATAATTTCCCAATCCAAATTTGCCGCGTGGTACCTCTTCATCCATTAAACAATGCTGTTGCTTTCTCTTTGTTTGTAAACATCTGCATAAAATGAGTTCCAGGCAATCGCACTGCTCGTGGTACGTATTTTCGAATTGTTTGTTTTGCGGATTCTTTAAGAGTGAAGCAGTAAATGTGAAAATACGGATTTAGTAATAAAAAAGTTTCCATTCGAGTGATCGTAGTAATTTTCAGTATTTAAAGCTTCCCATTGTGTATATATGATCGTTGTTTTAAAAACGGACACACATGTTTAGCAATCTGATTCACATTAAATATGAAATGAAACAATTTACTGAAAGAATTTTAACGAATGCTAGAGAACGTGAACACTCACGTTTTACGTTCATTTATGTTAATATAGACATAAATTAAATAATTTAGACTCCAGTTCTCAATCTTAAGTTTTGTTCTTGAAAACAATGAAAATAATAACACAAAGGGACATTTTTTACTTTATTGCATACTACTTACGTAACGTGAAGACATACGTAAGTATATACACTAATGCTTTCTCGACAGAAAATTCTTTGAAAAAAAATCTAGTTAGAATCCACGTTTAGTGGGTTCTAAATACCAAATAATTGTTTTACGGAAAAATGCCTGTCTGTGGTCAACAACATTACCTAAACCGTTCAGACTATTTTCTTCAAAATTGATATTCCCAAATCAATGTGGCCAAACTTGAGACTGCTAATTTTAGATGGATGTTGTGATTTTGTTGGTATTTTGTGTAAAGCCTCAATATTTTCTCAAAAGCTTTGATTTAAAGTTTCTCTTGAATAGAACAAAGGATGCTTAAAAAATAAACCAGGTACCATTTTTGTGGAACTCATTGACTACTCATTGACTCCTACATTGTTGAACTCTTCCTACAACTTTAATACTGAGTTTTTCTTAATGCAATATGTTTTTAAATATAGTTCTCAACATCGGGTCGTTAACGATATTTTCAAAAAAGCGGTTGTTTTCGTGTCCTTATGCTTAACATAAAGGCAATTTTAGAAACAAAATTTTCTCAACAAACTCTTTTTTCTTTGTTTTCCTCAAACAGGGCAAAGTATGCTAACGAAACTTCGCTGGTCACTTTTCGGAGAAATTTGTATTTTGAATAATGCAAAACTACAATATTGATGATACTTTTTTCATCAATGAAATTTGTTCTGAACAATAGATCTTCAAACAAATTCCTGAGCGATTGTTTGAAAATATGAACGTAATTTTGAGTTTAATAACGAGAAAGTTTAAATGTATATTCAACCTGTATTTTGCTTTTTATACTGAAACTAGACATTTTTTCTCAGTTTACTCAATTTTTCAATTTATTGTAAATCATTTTTATGCTTATTTTTTCGAAAAATGAGTAATTATCACGATATTTGAGAGAAATTCCTGAAGTGTAAAAGTGAAAGAATCATTTAGCATTATATACTAAAACAAGGAGATTAATGTCTCGTTTAAAAATTTATGATTCGTTAAGAGGAGTAGTTTCGAGGAATATTACTATATTATAATACGTAATAATTATTAAATTTTCAATCCATTTGCATTTGGCTATCAGCGCTATGAGTATTGCTCTGTTTTTTTCCCTAGGGCTTTTATCCAGCCGACTGCCGGTTGCCCTTTACGTCCCGAAGGGACGCATATTCGACCATACACTAGACAAACATTTGCGGGCTCCTGTGATCTGGGATCAGCAGAACGCGAGGCCCTCCGCGACAACACACACAAAGTCAAGGGACAAACAGCCATGCCCAAGGCGGGACTCGAACCCGCGACCCTTCGGACCGAAGCGCTGAGTCGGTACTCGCTCTTAGCCACCTCGGCCATCCAGGTCGGCAGTATTGCTCTGTTGCGAAATGAATATGCCACACGAATCCAGCGTCCATTGTTCCTTTGAAAACGCTGCGCTGGCAAAAGCAGGGTTCTGCCGCCACTGGTTCGTATTATTATTATTATTATTATTATTATTATTATTATTATTATTATTATTATTATTATTATTATTATTAACTACCCATTTTATTGACGGCTAAAATATTCATCGGACATCGTTGATGACTTAATACTAATGAATACGTGATGCTCTGAACTTGTAGCAGAAATATAGTTTCATTTAAACTTAAACGTTTTTAGCACTATTTTTTGTGTAGTTCTTTTAAGTGATAGCTAAAGCGTAAGTAATACAGAAAATACTTCATTATAATATTTCTTAACCAATATTAGAAAGTATTTGTTGTTGGCATTACTCGTATTTTTGTCCAATGAAATGTATTATAACACAAAAGAATCCAAAAAGGAAATGACATGTTTCTGTATGCAGAGTAACACATTAAATGAATCTCCATATGAATTTCTTATTGTTTATTCTTCTTTTAAAATATATTCGTAAGGTTTTGTATTAAAAATTGATCTAATTCAAAATACTTTTTACTGAATCGGAAAATATTTGAAATAAACACATGACTTCTTTATTCTGGATCTACATAATTCATCAAAAACTTGGAAGAGCACAATATTATTGGGAGATACGCAATGTGTATTCAGGTAACTTAATTCTAATCGGAAAGGGTTCATTGAAATCAGAGATATGAAAGTTATATTTGTTTTTAATTAATCAACCATTAACTCTTGAATGTGGAGCGTAAAGACTGTTTATTTAGCTTTTGAAGAGAAACACATGGTCGGATGAAATGACTTGCCAGCAGAAAGAGCGTGCAATTTATTTCGAAATTGTCAAAACACCTCTTAGAGTCGGCCATTTTCCGAGATGAAAACGAGCATGAGTGGATGGCAAGGTTGCAGGCAGCGCGCGGCAGAGTTATGAGGGCAGCGAAGTGCTGCTCTTCTCTGCATCCGCAGCACTTTGCCTGCCTGCGTGTTTCCTCGCTGACGTTTCATGTTATACGCACAGTGGGTACGCGGCTTTTAATTTTGCGCCACAACTCACCCCGACGCTGACTTACATTTACGTTGCAAGTAAGAGAAAACATATTGTCAACACGCTACGGATTTTCAATATAAATTAAAATGAGAAACGATTAGCCTGAGATAACAATACAATGATGATGATTAGAAATATTCACTTCACACAATTATGGTTACGCTATGACAATGAATCTTTGTCAATCGTATATGACGAACATTATATAGTAGTCTGCAGATATTTTTCAACTCTCGGCACCTCTCAATCTAATTTTCATCTTCGTCTGTCTCTGAAGCCTTCTGAAGTTCTCTCTTCTTTGGTAATCTCTATTTACACCGTCTCACTTCATAAAGTTCTCTCTTTTTACTATGCAAAAGCTGGTTGGCAGTTTCTGAGCTTTTCATGCCATCGTTCTTCACCAATTATAAGTCCACGCAATTTCAGTTTTCTAATTCCGATTTTGTCAATAATGTTTAAGATCACTACTACTTAATGTCAAACTTCATTTTTCAATTGAACCATCAATGTCCCCCCGTAACTTACACGTTGCATATTGTAATATATCTCAATCGTCCTCGCTTATCCTCGCCCTCCTCGTTGGGCAACCGTATGTAAGGTATCTTTCAATCGGTTAACCTCTCTACGCTATCCTTACCTGCGCTTTGAACAGCCATATATAATGAATCCCCTTTTTCCTTTTCTTTTTCGACTATCTAGTACCGTGGGTAAGCTGGTGGTCCTATACAGGAATCCAAATGATGTGAATGGATTGTGCGTGCTAGGGTAAATGACGAATATTTTTGATCGATAAAAACGAACCACATTTTGGTTCGATCGTTTATTAATATTTACTAGCCTTCCCTGTTTTCATTGTATACGGCGACAATTCACCGTCTTTCCTTCTACACTAGTACATAGTGCCCTATAACATAAACATTCCAAACAAAAAAATAACACACAACAACGAAAATCACTCACACACAATAACACAAAACAATATAAAAATCCCATTCATACATCGAATGCGCATTCCCTACTTTTCTTTTGACCATTTCTTATTTTAATTTTATTGACAAAACTTGATCTTCGATAATTCTCTTTAGTTATGGAATGCGTCTTCAAATAAAGCATCTGCAAGGAATTCAGGCACACACACACACACATATAAACGCGTGTCACTTCCCTGTTTTGCGACTCAGCTCTCGTACCAAGGATGTCTGGTGGCCGCCGTCCAATGCTCTTCGATGTGCGGTCGCCGTCTATTCCTCCTCGCGGTCGCCTTCGGAAACCACTTCTCGCAAACCGCTATTATTCGCATAAATGTTACCATTCAGCTGCCAATCCGTCACCGACTAATAAAATTATATGTGTTCGCGGCGTACTGTTCGGCAAAACAGACAGAACGAAAACAACTATTTTTCGTGTGTCGTCGAACACGTCACTTCTTGAAATTACTACTGCTCGCATCCATTTATATTGAAAATAATCGTCCAATCATACTGATCCGGGTATCTATTCTTTTATATTCCATAACGAAATGTTCGTCGCGTTGAATTTTCTTACACTAAAATAAAATACATCTCGTGATTTGTAATCACATAAAGTCCTACTAAAAAAAATTCAAGTTACTCCCGAATTTTGTTCCTTTTCCTAGTATTTCAAAGTTCCAACACACATCACAACGTTATTTTCTATTTAAATTCCTACACTTTTGAAAAACTTAACAACACGCCAATTTCGCGCACACGAAGCGTTCCCCCCGGTATCCACGACACATCTGACTCCCATCAGAATTTTTTCTAGTAACTTACATTGTTACAGAAGATTTCTGTAACAAAATAATTGCTACTCGCTTGCTTTTTCCTCTGTTGATTCCAAAAGACTTTCTTCGCTTCTTAACATGGCGTCATTTGTTTATCCTTTTTAGTTCATTGTAACTTCCAAATATTTTATCATTACTCTGCTTCCGAACATGCGAGTTGACACAACATGCAAGTTGACACTAATTTTGTCGTCTTCCCCGTGTTTTAGTCTATTATTTCCCAATGTTTTAGCCGAATCGGTCCGTGCGTTTTGTCATAATTCTTAAAAAACCTTGTTTATAATCTTTATTTTATACTTCAACAATGGCCATATTCTGTTCATGTTATTAAAAAATTTCAATTATATTTCAATTTATATCTGCTGAATGCGTTGACTAAATTCGATGCCGTTTGATTTATTTCATTCTATAATTTCTGCTCTACCGGACGATTATGTTCAATTTTCCCCAAATTTCACGCGCTACAATTCCTTATTTTAATTTGGACTTACAAAAATGTTTTCTATCGGCACCGTTGCACTCCATATACAAGTTTATTTTTTGTCACTTTTTTGGCAATGTTGCATCTGGGGTTTTGGTCTCGAAACGATGGATCATTACAATATTCATTTTCAACGAGACAAGTAGCGCATTGGTCAGCGGGCTACAATTGTTCCTCTGGACATCAAGATTCAGTTCCCAGTCATGTGGTATTTATGAAAGAAAAAGATAGGGTGCGGAAAGGGTTTCCCTTTGGTTCTCCCGTTTAACTTGCCTCTATTTCATTCATCTACTTTCTCTTCGTGCTTATTAATCATTACATCATCAGACGTAAGGTCATCATCGTATCTCCAAACACATCCGGTATCGGGAAGAACGGACTACGCTTGGAGCCATTACATAACATTATTCCTATTCAAACCATGCGGTTAATAAATATCCATTTCTAATAATGCTAGTTTATTTTTATTAGAGATGAGTAGAATCATTTTCAGTATCAATCTCACACCGAACTTCCCTAGTGGTATAAGCATCGATGATGATTAAGATAATGATGACAAATGTTATGTGAGTCATGAGTAATGACAGTAATATGGTGAGTGAATGTAACATTGATACAGTTGTTGGAATGAGCTTGGTTTAACGCTCTTGTGCAGAGGTGTAGAGAGCAGCACGTGTGAAGCGGCGAGCGCTTAAAAGAACGAGCGCGGCGCGTAATTTCCGCCGGCCAGGAACACCGCGCGCGCAGACGATTCCAGGCGGGGTAATGCCCCTTTGTTCGCGAGACGAGATCTGCGTGCGCGAGTGCGACCAGGGCGAAGGGCGAAGGGTGGAGAGTCAAGTACAAAGGGCGAAGGACAAAGGACAAGACGATGAGAGGACAGCGGAAGGCGAATGCGAAGGGTGAAGGGCAGAGGGCAAAAAGGAAATGACGAAGAGAAAGGTAGGGCGAATGATGAAGAGCGGCGACTGAGAGGCAAAGGACAAAGGACTGAATAAAGGACAGGTTGAAGAGCGGAGGGCGAAGTGCGAAGGGTGAAGGGCACAGGGCAAAAAGCAAAGGTCGAAGAGCGAAGTACAATTAGGACGAATGAAGAAGAGCGGAGGCTGAAGGGCGAAGAGAAAATCACGACGGGTAAAGACCGTAGGACGGTGGGGAAGGAGGGAGAGGGGAGGGCGGAAGATGAAGAGCGAAGGGTAGAGAGCGGAGGATGGGGGCGCAGAGAAAAGAGCGAAGGCATGTCTAGGCTAAGGGTGGAGGGCAAAGAGCGAAAGCAAAAGGTCAAGGTGGAGAATGAAGAGCGAATGCAGGCGGAAGATGGAGGGCGAAGAAGAAAGGACAGAGGAAGGCGTAGGATGAAGGAAGGATTGTGAAGCGGGGAGCGGTGGGTGGAAGGCGGAGGGTCGAGAGCGAAGGCTTAAGGGTAAAGGGCAAACGGGGAAAGGCAAAGAGCGGGGGACTGAGGACGGAGATCAGAGGACAAAGAGTAGATGGCGAAGAGCGAATGGCGAAGAGCGGAATTGGAAGGTGAAGGCCGAAGAGCGGAGAGTGGAAAGAGGAACTCAGTTTGTTTGATTGATAATTGTTTGTTGGATGCGTCAAAAGATGTGGTCAATAGTCCCGCAACTGTAGTACAATTATATTGCGGATGGTGGCGGACTCTATTCTCCGCTAGAACGAGAGAACCGACAATGCGGACGGAGGAAAGCGAAGGCCGGAAGGAATAGGTTGTGAGTGGCGGACACAGGGCAAAGAGTGGAAAACAGAGCGGAAGTTGGAAGTTTGAAACTAGCGTATAGGAAGAAAAAACCGATGTGGAAGAAGGAAAGCGGAAGGCGGATGACGGAAGGTCAGAGGACAAAAGGTGGAAGGAGAAATGTGAAGGAGAACGGCAGATGTAGGATTGTAAAGGGTGGAAGGAGGAGAACGAAAGAGGTAATATGAAGGCTGGGGGACGAAGTGCGGATAGTGGTGAACAAAGGGCGAAGCTTACTACCTCCAAGTATCTCCGCCAACTTGACATCGCCCAAGTCCGGAAAAGCTCTACTGGTGACGTATGTGATATAGTGCGTGTAAATGAAATTGAATTTGTGAAGGGGATAAAATGATAAAAAAGAGAAGGAAAAATCCGTGACTCCCGCATTTATCTGTTACTGATAGGGGAACACGAAAACTACTGGTCAAAGCAGCTACGCCTTCGAATTCTCCTCCAGACAGCAGCGTCTGAATTAGAGCTGACTGGCTATCTAGTGTCGAAAATCCCCCAACTTCGAGACTCGATCCCTACGACCTTTTGGGCAGAGAGGCTGTAGCAGCAACAGTTGTTTCCTTGAGTCATCTCTTCAGTTGTGAAATACGTTGGTTGGTTAGTAATTCCGGGCGCGTCAACAGCTTTGGCCATTAGTACCGTAAGTGAAGTGCATGTTTTTCCTCGGAAGATGGCGGTGATCTTCCCCCGCTGGGTGGCGAGATCCGGCGCCGACTTACCGTCGGCTAGCGGGGTTTCCCCCTAACCAGGACTCTCCCACCAGCGGGGCATCACCCCAGCCGGGACAAGCTCTAAGCTTCCGACTGGTCTCCCGGAATATGTGGTAGTGGCATTTGTGCATGTTAGTGTAAATATCTGTGCCAGGGGAGAGGATAGGGCAAGGAAGAGGAAGGAAAGTTCGCGCGCGGTCTGTGGCCCATTTGTTAGGTTACTGTTCCGGCCTTATGTTTATCGGAAAAAACACGGAAAACTAGCGATCTAGCTGAAAAGCTAGTGTCGAAAATCCTGCCGCCGTCGGGACTCGAACCTAGGACCTCGCGGTCAGAGGCGCTGCACTGACATCAGTTGATGCACTGAGCCACCGCTCCCGCTACTCCGAAATGCGTGTGGCGTCGGAGAGCGAGTGGGTGGGCCGGAGCGCTGGATGGTGACGAAACTCAAACGGTCGTGTTCGCGCGCGCAGCATCCGTAGCTTGGCGTAGGTTGGGGCGGAGCGATTCCCTGCCACTCCCGCATAGTCCGCCCCCCCCACGGCGTTAAGTGTTCCTTAATGCGAAGCTTCCAGCAAAGGACTGGATTTCCGGTGGAAGGAGAGAACTGTGTATGCGTCACTGTTCAGAGGTATTTCGTACTCGAATGTCACGTCTTTGATTTGCTTCGTTTTGGAGAAACCGTGTCTTCGCTCTCTCTCTAGAATAGTCTCTTGAAATGAAAATACATTTGAAGGTGTGTTATAAATCTCACAATGTATCATACGCCTTTATAAAATAATTAATAGTTTTTAGTTGAGCATTGTATAATTACCTCAAATATGTGTTTCAGTTCCATGCATGAGTACATATTCCTAAGTCACTAAGTGAAGAAACTAATCTGCAGTTTATGACAAAAGACATGTGTGACACTAGATGTATAATTAATATGTAATATTATTTATTCTGACGTTTGTTAAGACGTTCAAATTATATAATTGGGCATTATTGCAGAAGGCATAGCAATAGATGAATGAATGACGATGCACCATTGTCTATGAACGTTTATCAGGTTGCCAAAGTATCGTATCACAACATTACATGAGGTATCACGTAACGTACAAATTGCAACAGTGATTATGCGATGTTGCCAGTTAGTAGGCATCTGCCATCTCACCCTTGCTGGAACACGAATGGCGGAGGGTCGAGTTTGCGCGCAACGTGTTATTGCAATTTCTAGCAATTTCCTTGCGTACTGGGGCCTACGTGAATGGAGGGAAGTGAAAAAATTTTGAGTTCATCTTCAAGTACCGTCATTCTGTATCATTTCTTTTTCTCTTCCTTTCTTTCACTTTTGCAATTTTCCTTTGGAATGTTAACTGTCATGAGTTTTGGCGGTAACAATGAAGGTCATCAAAGTCTCCCATCATTATAAAAGAAATGACTCTGTTAGGCTGACCCAAATATTTCAAGGAATAGTATACCAGTTTGGAAATGTAATGCGAAAATCTTAACCTCATTAGATATAATAATTTATTTAAATTAATAATGTACTTATAATGAACAATTTAGAATGAACCACTTAGATTAGAAGAATAACGGAACTTTTTAAATAAATTTTCTGGATAAAATAAAGTACAACATTAAGTGAATGTGTAAGAAAAACACAAATTCAAAGAAGCAAATTCACAACTTTTCTAACTTTGATGTTGTTCCTACAAACACATTAAAGCGCACACTGCTTTTTTGAAACATCCTACATATTCCACAGTTCACTTGCCCTCACACTCTCACCACATGAAACATTCACGAAAATCAGAAGCAAACTTCATTCCTCTCATGAAATCTGTTTTCTTTCCGACCCGACTCGCGGAGGGGCCATTTGGAAACAGACCGTCGGAATGCGACGGTATCAAAAATCACGTGGAATCTATGCGCAGTCGCCGATGCCTGCATCCCACGGCGTCGCTCGACACCCCTCCTCCCCCTCCCCCTCCCGCTTCCACCCCCTCCACGTCCCGCACCCAGTGGCGGCGCCGGGCGGCCGCTGATATGCATAACAAAAACGGAATTTTTATCTGTTTGCAAAGGCTCCCGGCGCAGCTTACACGGTATGCATTCACGTGTGCGCAAAAAAATCTGTATTCACGTTACGTAATGGACGAAACCGTTTTGTGGAGAGTTTTGTGGCGCGGAATATCATATTGTTGGGGTGGGTGGGTGGCGCTAGCCCCCGCTCATGAATTTTCATGATATACAAATGAAGTAATCTACAATTATACACAGTGTGAATGCTGGGCGGTGGCGCGGCAGCCGAGCGACGGCGGCGGGCGAGCTCGCGCTTTTGTCTTAGGAGGCGGAGGCGGCCAGGCGGCAGGGAGGAGGCGCACACTTCACTCAGTCTCCAATCTCTCGGAACGAAAAGATTTTATTGTTTAAAGTTGGCCCGAGGATAAAAAAATCCAAAATTTGTTACCTCAATCACTTTTGCTTTTAGTGTGTGTGTGTGTGTGTCTGTGTGTGTGTGTGTCTGTCTGTGTGCCTGTCTGTGTGTGTCTGTCTGTGTGTCTGTCTGTGTGTGTGTCTGTCTGTGTGTGTGTCATCTGCGATAACTCAATGGCCATATCTGTGCCTATGTAGCGTTGACCAGGAAGTCCTAGGGATCCAGTTCTGACGGTGGCGGATTTTTCATAGTAGCTACTAAGCTAGGTCGAATTCAATTATTGTCTAGGTGATAATTCTAGCGGCTGGCTGCTCTGATGTCTCCTCGGGTTTCTTCGATCGTCACCAAACGAATCCCAGAGCAGTACTCTTACAAACAGATGACGGTCGGTGCGTGACCTTTCCTTCGTCTTCCTTGTATCCTATGAATGAATACCTTATTTTACGTGGCGAGACTCAGGCAATGAAGCCCTCTTCCGTCTGACCACGCACATTTCGTTACGCTCCTTTCACCTACTAGGGAAGAAAGAAGGTATTACTTGGGCGACGAAACAGGCAATTTGAATTTAGCTCAGAGGCTTCATTTAGGCTTGAGGATATTTTATATGCAGTAAAGCTACTAACATGGGACAGCCGGCTTTACTTCCCCTTCGAAGGAAGGCGTATGAAGGATTTTTTCGCCCTTAAAAATCCACGGCTTCGATAGGGTTTGAACCCACAAACTTAGGTATACCCCATCGCCGCCGCGTTACACTCTCACCTTTTGCATACACACCTGTGTGCAGCACGCTACTACAAATGTTGGGAGGTTAGACGAAAGCTTAGAGCTTGTTCTAACTGGAGCGGTTCTCCGCTGGAGATTTACGCTTCATTTGTTCTCTCGTCATGATATCTTGGCGGGAAATACCCGAACATCAACAAATAGGCCGGTGCCTTTCGTTCCAGCAAAGGAGGAACACCACGATATCCCATAATATGCATTCATCTTCATTCTTCCCCTTTTTTACGGGGTAAGTACCTGAGTAGTTGACGCTACAGAAATCAATACACTTTTCTTCATTTATCTCGGCGCAGAAAAATAAGCACCCTAGAATTACCTGTCGCCTAAGGAGCCGCAGGTTCCAGTTCCGCAAAAAGCATGAGTGTTTTAAGCATGTAATTCTCATGTGGTAGAATCCTCCTACCACATCCTCCTACCATTATTTCTTAGCTATCATTAACTCCTTAATAATTCATCTGTCATCACCAATATTCTCCTCATGATTACTTTTAATTATCATCCATTCAGTGGAAGGTAATGGCAAATTATCATTGTTTTTGTCAGGGAAAGGTAAGGCATGACAGTATAAACCGACTACCTCATTTAATTGCTTGGTAATTGAGTATAGTTTTTATCGGCATGTTTGTGGACTGATATTAGTGAATTCAAGAGTTGTAATGTTAACCATTTGCATTCATGTTTTCAAGAAATCAATGATAATTAATAACTATTAATAAACACTAAAGTAATGAATCACGAATACATTTCGTTACTGGAAAGTGAAAAAGTGCTTGAAGTAATGATATTATTACAAAATAGTGATAACACATTTTATATAATACTTGTGAATAACATATCAATTAATAACAAATACTAACGACGGGATGAATAAAATGTAGAAAAAACTAACGGAGATTATATTTACATTTAGGTAATATTTATGTAATCAGCAATTAGTTCCATTGCATGTCCTAGTTTAAGTTCTTTTCAATGTCTTTATTAGTGGTGAGTATCCTCACCATTTTTAGTAATAATTTTGAAAAAAGAGGATATTCAATCAAATATAGTGTCTTACATCTTGCAAAAGTATAATGCTGTACAGGGCGCTGAGTTACTTTGCAGTATACTTAAGAAATATATTTTCTTCCTGGAAATATTTGATTGTGCAGTGTCTTCTTTATACCTTGTCTACAGAAAATCAGCTTTCGTCCTAAGGTTTTGTCGCCAAGTTATGAACTGAAGAGCTGAGGTTGTCTGAAAATTGAACGATGGTTAAGACAAGAAACGAATACGTTGGAGGAAGATTAACGAAAAAGCGAAATTTTAAATTAAAAAGTTATGAGATATTATGTTGGGGAATTAAATAATCTTACATTAAAAGGAAAGAGGAATGCAAACCGTGATTTTCAATAAAGAATCGAAGCAAGAAAAAAATGCTATGAGAATCAACTCATGTCAGTGAGTAGAGTCTGTGAATGAGATTTGTCAATTCTCGAAAGAATACGAACCACGCTGATATTCTCAGCTTTCAAACAGTATTAACCTCTGAAACAAAATGTGCAATTAACTTCTAAAACAAAATTATTTTGTTTAATTAATAAGTGTAACGTCTATATAAAACACAAGTCGACATAAAACTAGAATCGTCTGATCATTTCTGTTCTGTTAAGGTTGCATTTATTTCATGTTTCATTGGATATTACGCAGTTTAAGTGTTATTACAATCTTGGTAATAACTACTGTTTCAATGGCAATATTAATGGAATTAATAAATATTAAAGGAATTAATAAAACATGGCTTGAATTAGCTCTCAAATTTATGTTTTCTCATCAAACATAAGACTATTCTGTACATGCAACTTCCCTTCTTTTTGTGACTATTAATTCAGAGAAGTAGATTTAAATGTAACTTACGAATACATGATATTTTCTCATTAAATTGTTGGAATTTTAAAAATGTAGTCTTCAATTAAAACAAACCTCGCGATGCATTTTAATGATACACATAAAGAGGTATGTGAATAGTTAAAACAACACATGGGCAGCATCCAACAGATGACATATTTGACACAATTGAAGCGGAGGAGGAGATGGACATGTCGAACGCTGCAATAAAGAAAAGATGAAAGTCGACAAAAGATGGCGATGGAGGAAGATTCTAGTACACGTAGCAAAGGAAACTAAGGCGGAGAGAGGTGAAGACGGTAATGTGAGGCGAAGTGGGAGTGCAGTCAGAGTCGTAGGCGGAAGCCGAGGCGATGACGGAGGCGAATGGTTGGTTGGTTGTTAGTGATTCCGGGCACGTTAACTAGTGAGATCATTAGTCCCGTGAATGTAGGGCATGTTTTTTCATCGGGAGGGGGCTGTGATCTTACCCCGCTGGATGGCGAGATCCGGCGCCGACCTACCGTCGGCTAGCGGGGTTTCCCTCAACCAGCTATCTCCCACCAACGGGGCACCCCAGCAGGGACAAGCTCTAAGCTCCCGACCGGACTCTCGGCACGTGTGGTAGTGTAGTGCCTGTTAGCGTGTGTGTAAGGAATGAGGTAAGGACAAGGAAGATGAAGGAAAGATCGCGCGCAGTCCGTGGCCCGTTTGTTAGGGTATTGCTCTGGCATTCGCCTGGTGATGATCGGAGAATCCACGAAGAACTAATAATCAGAGTAGCCGGTCACTGGAATTATCCTCCAGACAGCGCCTGAATTCGACCTAGCTGACAAGCTAGTGTCGAAAATCCGGCCGCTGTCGGGGCTTGAACCTAGGACCTCCCTGTCAGAGGCGCTGCAGTGACATCAGTTGATACCCTGAGCCACCTCTCTCAGTACGAAGGCGGAGATGAACGTGAAGATGAAGACGATGGAGTAGATGTAGGTGGAGGAGGTGGGCGCGAAGGTGGCGATGGAGGCGGAAGAGAGGGCGGGGGCGGATGTCACGACGAAGACAAAGGCCAAGGCATGGGAAGCAAAGGTGAAGGGGAAAACGGAGTGCCGATGTGGGAGCGGAAGTGAAGACAATTGTGGAAGTGGAGACTCAGACGGAAGCAGAAGCAGATAAGAAGGATGGTGTTATCAAAAGCAACAAGGGAAGCAGAAACACAGACAGATATAGAAGCGATGGCGTAGACGGTGGCTGTAGGAGGGGAAAGTAGGGCTGGAGCAGGACACGGCAGAGGATACGGGAACGCGGAATCGGAGATGGTGGGAGGAGGTCATGGGGGGCGGTAATGGCATTGAGATAGAGAGGGCAGCGGCGGAGCTGGACTTCGGCGGCGGCGGCGGCGCGGAAGCATAAGCAGAGGAGAAAGGCTCCCACAGACCGACGCGGAAGATCCGTAGCCTACGCGGATTGGCCGTAGCAGAAGTTTCGCGTCACATGTTACCATATGAGCATGTTCAGACCCGCGCGACAGGCGAGTATCGCGGCAACGGACTGGCAGTGCTTAATCGGCGAAGAAATTTATAACAGTCAGACCCTTTTTTTTTCCGCTGCAGCTCGACGTTCGTGGAAGTCTGCCCGTGTTCGGGAGTCTTCGCTCCCCCTGGGTCAAACGACCTTGCCAACCGTCACCAAACACTGACTAATAATTAACGCTCCAGTGTGAACGATCCCGCGAATTCCGCTGCCGCATCTAGCTCGGAACTTCCCGCGCTGCACCCGCTGCGGATCTACCGCACCGGTCTATGGGAGCCTGAAGGAAGGTGGAAGCAGAAGCAGCGGCAAAAACGGAAGCGGAAGCACAGGCAGATATAGAAGTGGTGACGAAGACGGCGGAGGTAGCGGGGAAAGTGGGTGTGGAGCAGAGCACGGCGACGGAATCGGTGATGGCGGGGGAGGGCATCGGAAGCGGTGATGGCATTTCGGCGGAGAGAGCGGCGGCGGCGGCTGGCTTAGGCGGCGGCTCAGGGGCGGCGCCGGAGACGGAGGTGGAGGCGGCAAGTGGTGGCGCGGGGCAGATAGTAGCCGTGTCCTTATCGCGGTCGTAAAGCACCGACGCGCCGCGCTAGACGACCCGCGTTAGTTTGCCGGCGCTGAGGCGCTTCTGAAGGCCAATAAAAGCCCGGGATACGCCGCCGTTTCATAATAGGATTTACAACCCGTGTTTTTAGTTGCTCACTATGCAGTCGGCGCTTTGTTCTCCCCTCTCCGGCCCGAATAGAAAATGAAACAAAATAAATTCCTGTCTCTATTGTCTACCGCTCTATTATATACAAACTGCGTACAAATAATAGGTGCAAACCGAAACCCTGAATTTATTCGTGGAATGGGGCACAGCTGACAAATTGTTTGTGAACACCGTACGTATACAAAACAGAAAGGCGTGTATTAATTATAAATTATTTGTTTGAAGTTTAATAGCTGTTTAATAAAGACTCTTTGAACATTCCTCGGTTTGTAACGAGTAGAGAGAGAGATAAATAATTCTTGACGAAATAATATTACTCACATTTATTTAAAAATACATTCTAGGATTAAAAAATACATTTAATCATTGCAAGAAAGTATACTATATTTGAGATTCAGGGATAATTACTTCAAATGTGCAATAGAAACAGTTTGAAATTATTTATGTCTTCTTGTTTTTCTTTTTTCGTGCAGTGACTCAATATTTTGTGCGGAAGAGAAAGCTATCCACACGTAACTAAAACTAAACATTGAAAAAAAATCTAACACAAAAATTACAATTTTCTTAGGGTAAATACAAAAATATAAAAATTACCACAAAGATAGGATGACCATGAGCGCAAATGGAGGATGGAGTGCCCCGGCAGAGCAGGCGATCCCAGCGACCTCTCTCCACTGATTGAGTCGTCTTTATCTGACCGGCCGACATCATGGGGAACGCCCTAGCGGGGGAATATTTTGCGGACATTTCTTTTCTGATAAGAAAAGAGATATAAAATAATTAAAGTACCGGCTAAATTCAGTTTAGCGACGCAAATCGCATACTACTTTACAGACAATCTAGTGTAGGTTGCATAAAAGTGATCAGATGAGAAAATATTTTGTTTAGACAGTCCCTAGTAAACGCAGTTTCTTCAGGGCGTATGTAACGTGCTTGAAGTTCAATTTTTAGCTCTACTACTAAACGTGAGGCGATCCTCAATTATTAGATAAGTCTGTAACTGTAACAAAGAAAACAAAATACTTTTGTCTGACAGCTTTAGCTACTGCTTACAATTATGTATCATCGGCTCATTTGTATATTTCAATTAAAATAAAATGAAAGTCCATAAGGTTGCCTAAAAAGTCATGTATGATGTTCGTGATTGAGGCGTTTTTATTTTGCGGCTTTATTCTCGGCATATCGTTATTCATGTAATTGTACGTGATTCATGTACGTGATTCATGTAAGCCTCTCTTCATTAATCTAGGAATTCTACCATTACCGTGTCTTTTTATTTACGAATCAGTGGTTTTTGTAAAAAATGACTTGCTCAAGGGCAGGAATATTTTTTCAGAAAATGCCGAAGTCTATTACTATAACACTCGACGTAGAAATCATATTCATCAGGTGACAGTATCAACAGCTCATTACAAAAAATTCACATACAATACATGTACATTATTTTACAACACTTTGCCAGATGACATTAAACGATTAAATTCAATAGAAAAGTTTAAATCACAAGTGAAATCGTTTCTGCTGCATAACTGTTTCTATACAATTAGAGACTATACTGAGCATCACAAGAAAAGTAACATTAATTTTAACAATGATACATAATGCATTATTTACCATTTGGACTGTATAAATGTGTATAAACAACCTGTAACAAGTATTGTACTACAGCCTCCGGGTCAATGACCCCCATCTCGATCAGGTTTTTCGTCCAGTTTCCCTGATCCATTGAGCAAATGCTGAGATGGCCCCTTGTTTTGCTTCTGGACATAAATGTAACTTCATTTTCTGTGCACGTCTTCTAAAATTCAGTGGGAAATACAATTATTCAAATTATCGTTTCCATGTTGTCGCGGCAGGAAGTAATAAGAGCCAAAATTTATTGCTTATTTATCTTTGAAAATAGATTTTATTACATGGGAGTTTTTTTTGTTGTTTTTTTCTCCCTTTCAAAATTCAAAATTTATTGCTTATTTACCCTTGAAAATAGATTTTTTTACATGGGAGTTTTTTTGTTTTTTTTTCTCCCTTTCAAAATTCAAAATTTATTGCTTGTTTATCCTTGAAAATAGATTTTATTACATGGGAGTTTTTTTCTTTCTTTTTTTTCTCCCTTTCAAAAATTCAAAATTTAAGTAGTATATGACTTAGTGTAGGGATCACAGAATTTTGAAAATGTGCACACAATTCACTTTTCCCCATAGCACGTCATACGCAGTTTTTAACTGTTTTTTGACGTAAAATAAATAAATAAATAAATAAAATAAATAAATATCAATCTCGTGGCGTAACATTTCCTTCCTTCAAAAGAATTCAAATTTTTTCCTTCAAAAAGTTTTCAAATTTGTATGAATGTAAGAAAGTAACATTATAAACGAGTTACAAATGCTATTTTTTTTGTATAACACTATTATAAATTTATAAGAGAATCACACTTAATTTTGCGAGACAACTTTTTTGTAACATCTCGGGTATTTCACATCTGTCAGAGAAAATGGTGGTCGGCTCATGTTCATTGCTACCTCTCCATGATTCTCTCGCCGCAATTGGCTGAATGTGTGATGACGCAATCATTCGTGCCATAAACTGCCCTTTTATGAACGATTTCTTGCAACAGAAAAGGCTATTTATAATGCTGAGATACAAAAGACCTATTAAGGATGGGTCGGTGTGTCCGGGCGCGTTAACTAGTAAGTTTAATACCCCCTTAAGTTTATTCATTTTTAATCCTGGGCGGCGGCGGCGGCGGTGTTTCTTCATAACTATGACGTAAGATACGATGAGGATAGAAACGTTGGCATATAGGGTTTCCCCCTCCAGTTCTCTCTCACCAGCGGAACAGATCCCTCGTGAAACGTTCTAAGCGCCTGATCAGTTTCCAGACAAATGCGATAGCGTAGTGCTTGTAAGGGTAAGTAGGTGTAATGGGATAGGTGGAGACAATGATGAGAAAGGTGAGATCACGTGCAATCCCTGTCCTGTTAGTGTACTGCTCCAACCTGCGCCTGGTATTGGTCGAAGAAATCACCGATCAGAGCAGCCGACCGATAGAATTGTCCTCCAGATAGGGGTCGAATTCGATCTATGGCTAATTAACTAGGGTCAAAAATGCGCAAGATCGTCGGGGATTGAATTCTAGGGTCTCGGGTCAATGATGCTGAAGAGACTACATGTTTTTGTCTACAATTACAATTTTAAAATGAAATGTTACTTCCATATCATAGTGTAGTGTAAAACACACCTGTGCGTCCATGCCATTGTATTACTGATAATCCAAGCCTCTACTAACAGAGTTAGTAAGGCTTCCGGAAGTGGCGTAATATATGGTGCCTGGTGAATTTCAAGCAATGTGCGTTCGGATTGTATTCAGTACACATCGTAAATAAAAACCAGTCCATGCGGTTGACGTTCTCACTCCCTGTATTCTTCCTTACATTCCACCCTGAATATCGTAGCACACATATCTTATAAATCGGCTATTTAACGCAGTCAGAAGTTTTTTTCGTCTCCGACAGTACTATTGGGTTTGGTTCAATTTTTACCGCCACCATAAAGTTAACACAAGCAGAAACATATTTCCAAACAACAAATCTCCGATTCATCGCGCAGCTGGTCTCCTCTTTGATGCAAACTCCCAGGAAACTTTCCGTCGCAAAAGAATAACAACTTCCCCCGCGTTTCTACACAAGCAGAGGCAGACGGGACCCACTGGATCAAACAGCTATAAACAGCAAAGCGGCGACAAACCAGCCACACAACACCTGCCAACATTCCCAGTGAGCCTCCGCGTCGACGGCGTCCACGTGCCTCTAACCGCAACGCGACCGTCTCCCTCTGAAGGAACCGCCCGCCGTCAGCCGCGCCGTCCCTCCCGGACACTTCGCTTCCGTCCTTCGTCCTGCCCTCCTCCCCGCCGCCACCGCCGCCGCCTACATAATTCATAAGCTCCGCGCCCGACTCGCTACCCCGCCCCTCCCCGCCCCGCCCGCGGCCGCGCGTCTTAGCGGCTACTGCGCCCTAAAGGGGCAGCGGGGATTTCGGTTCCGCCCCGTCCCATCTCCTCTCCGCAGTATCCCTTCTCTTGCGCCGTTTACGGCGGTCGTTGGCGCGCCGCACGGCGAATGAGGGGTGCGGAGAGGGGCGGGGCAGGGTGGAGTGAGGTGGAGGATGGCGGGACTTGGCGGAAAAGAACGGGGCGGGACGGCACTTGGCGGGGAGCGGTGCGGTGGAGCGAGACGAGACGGAGTGGGACCAGACAGAGCGGGATGGAGAGGGGCAGGATGAAGTGCGGTGGAACATGGGCATGGCGGGGAGGAACGAAGCGGGACGGGTGGGACGGAGTGCGACGGGTGTGGTAGAACGGGATTGAGCGGGTTGGAGGGGGATGGAGCGGGATGGATCGGGATAGAGCGGGATGGAGCGGAATGGAGCGGAATGGAGCGGGATGGAGTGGAATGGAGCGGGATGGAGCGGGATGGAGTGGGCGGGGAAGAGCGGGGCGGAGCGGGATGGGGCAGATGGGGCGGAGCGGCGCAGAGTGGGGCGGAGCTGGGTGGTGCGGGGCGGAGTGGAACGGAGCGAAGCGGGGCGGAGCAGGGCGGGGCAGAGCGGGGTGGAACGGAGCGGGGCAGAGCGGGGCGGAGCGGTGCGGAGCGGTGCGGAGTGGGGCGGAGGGGGACGGAGCTGGGCGGAGCGGGGCGGAGCGTGGCGCAGCGGGGCGGAGCGGGGCGGGCAGGAGCGGCGGCACGGGAAGGAGGCGGGGAGAGGTGGGACGGGGCGAGCGGAGCCGTAGAGTTGGGGGTGGGGCGGGACGAGGCCAAGTACGCTTGGGGTCCTGCCTCGACCTCATCTTCAATTCAATACTAGATCCCCTGCATTTGCATTGTGTAATCGCGGCGAAAGTACCCACTCTCGGGGAGTTCTGACCAAGGACGCCTCGGAATGCGTATTTACACGTGTACACAAAAGAGGCCGTCTGAGCGGGGAGTATGGGTGAAAGAAGGGTAGTGTGAGATGCTGCAACACGCAATGGGATGTTTCCAAAGAGACTAAGGGTAGTCGAATAATTGATTATATTCATTCTAAAAATATATACAGTATTAGATACGTCACACAATCCAGAATGCTTATTAACTTGCATGAGTTTATTCAGAATACCCTTTATTTGGATAATAGAAAAATACTCCCTTGAAAATTAATGTTATTTAAGATTAAGTTCCAAATTTCCCTTACATAATTCTGTGCATTTAGTATACATTTTGAGTAGAGCTTCTTTATTAACATTATATTAGCATATTTTAAACATTTTAATATTTATTAAGTAACACGTTTTAATATATACTCTCTTTTTGCACGCAGTAATGCTGACTTAATATGCATTCACGCAGTTGTCTCTTTTTCATAGAATGAGAGGAAACATTTCACGAGGAAAAGCGCAAAAGCCCTTTTACGGCAACAAAATGCCTAGCAATGTGACAGTTTTAGAAAATTCAAGATAATCATGTATAATCTTTAGAACAGGTTTCCTGACATGATAATATCACACATTTGTTAATAAGGAGAATGATTTACATTGCACTAGCGTTAACATTTACGAATGCAGTGAAATTAATATCTGTGTAATTGGATCAATTTTAATATTTGATTACACCGAGAATCTGAAGTCAAATCTATACACGTATTAGTAAACACGATGAAAAAAATTAAGGGAAAGAAATACTAGAACAGGTTTGTGTAATACATTTGAATCATTTTACTGGTTAAGTCATTTTCATTTAACTGGCTCTCTTCCGTCAACGCGAATGTTTTGCTATCACCCCTTTAATTAGCACAAGGGCCACAAAATTCGAAGTCCATGGATGCATAGAATCGGAAAGAACAGTTCCAAACGCTACAACGAGGGAAATGTATTCCGTCGTTTCGATTCGCCAATCAAAGTACGTGTGCATAGAAACAAACCTAACAAAAAACTGTAATGAAGAGAGCGGAGGGCATACATTACTGCGAGCGCGAAGGCGGAAGTTAAAGGGAGATCAAACCAGTCTTACGATTCACCGGAGATGGCGTGTGATACAAACGGTCGGTGGTGAAGATGAGAAGAGAAAGGTGTATTTTACAAAACAAAATGGAAGAGAGAGAGAGAGAGAGAGAGAGAGAGAGAGAGAGAGAGAGAGGGAGAGAATGGCACACGCATTATTCACGCAATATTATACACAAAAAATTGGAAAATTGTTCATGATAATTTCAACAAAAATTAGTCATATTCCATTATCTTAAGTGTTCATTATGCTATCCGAGAACAAAGTGCTATCAAATTTTTTTTTTAATATTTGAGGTTTGTAATCTAAACCTTCTACGTAAAGATAGCCAAGAAGTAATTTAAATGACATTTTGGATAGTGCTGCTAACGTCAATAAAGTTATAAATCACATAAACGTGAAAATAATCATTAATAATTAAAATGTATTCTAAATTAAAAAATAAAAATATAAAAATAGAGAAAATTTGGTTTTGAGAATAATAATTAGACCACCCACTGTAAAGAGAATGTTGAGGGTAAGATGATATCGGCAAAGGGTAAATATCGAAATTAGACTTTGGGGAGTGATAGTATTATTGAGAAATCCCGTGACGTGAGAGTAGAACACGACCGAAGACCGAGGAGAACCGGCGACAGAAAACCGTGATTACAACAGATTCACAGTACCACGAGTGTTACTGAAAACGATCGGGATGCGACCCCAAAAGAGCAAAGCGCAGAGCCTAGCAGTCGCGAGGAGACTGGCGCCTGGGGCATGAACGTGGAGCTGCGGAGCGCGTCGGCGTCGGGGCCAGGTGGCGCGCGGGTGAGCGAGCGCCAACGAAGCGCGGCGTAAAAACGCGTCCGCGCGCTCGCCGCCGCGTCGCTCTCTGTTTATCTGACGGCGGCGCACAGTGTGTGATTTCGGGATGCTAGCCGCTCAAAATTATTTTTCTCGCAAACTACTCATTTAATTTTGACAAAACTTGGCATACTTACTTACCTAAAGGTACTTGATCATCTCTGATGACGGTGAAGCCGCATGTTGAGGGCCGTAGGTTCGATTCCGGTTGATTCACAGAAAATAATGAAAACCTCTTGTTCACGGAGATAGATGGTTAGAAAATTTACTCACAAATGTCTGTACACGAAAAATATGAAACAGTGATTACTTACACAATATAAAGCAACAACATTTGTGTTCTATGTTGATGTTGGCAACTCTTGAAAATCATCGAAACACAATAACTTTTTAGCTTCATCAGAAATTTCCTGTGATTTTGTTTTTGGCGACTTTCTAATGCTGCTGATGAAAGGATCAGATGATAGTAAGAGTCTGTGAAGCAGATCAATGTTTGTATTTAGTCTCGAAGATTTCCGTGAGAAGCATTCTCTGAAACGTCTGTAGTCTTTGTTACGCGCTTCTTGCGCTTCCTCCGACAGTTGTCCGATTGGCAGAATATTGCTGTCAATTACTTCTTCACCATGAACAAGAACTTTATGCACAGATGCTGGCATATAGTACCAACTATAGTGTTTCAAGTAAAGTTCTTTTGTGTCTTTAACATATCTGCCGAAATTTGACTTATTAATTTCATGACCACAAGCAAGAGTTTCTAAAATTATTTTAAATTTGTGAATTAAATCTTCATGGATTCCAGTAATAGCAGCGCTTAGCGATTCATTTTTGAAAAATCTACGTGCGGTATTGCCGTCATTACTATTACCATATCCTTTCTTCGGCCTGTCAATAATTAAACCCATCTCATTCTGAAATCGCTGCTGGATATATTTCTTCCTTGCTTCAACAATTTTCTTGTCTTCATCACTCCTAATTGCCCAAGTTTTTACTTCCAAGCGGTAAGCGATGTGTAGAAGACATTCAAAAAATCGAATCATGGTATGTAAAGGTGACAAGCCAAATTCCAACATATTTGGATTGATCTGTTTATACTTTGAAAAATCCATAATATTCATTTCCTTGGGTGCTGCGCCGCATATGTAACACTTCTGTGATGATGTATACTGCGATAAACTACTGCAGACCTTGCCATCGACCATGGTGCAGAGAAGTTTGTGCGTGACTACAACGGTTTTTGTTTCTGACAAGGAATATGTTGTAGGCACTAGCTCTTCTATTTGAGAGCGAATGCTTCCCATTTCCTTCCTAATGACAGATTGAGTCTCTTTGACATAACTGATTTTAATAGGCCTACAAAACCGAGTTGACGATGATCGTGTATTTTGCCATATCATATTCTTACCTCTGCTCGTATCTGAATAGAGTTGTAGAGGCACCAATGATACACTAAAAATGTTTTCGTCCGACTGGTATTCACCATCTTGATATATTTGTTTGTAGCAGCTCTGATCCGTCGAACCATCACATCCCCACTTCGAAATTAGCACGCATTGTATTTCTTCTGCCTCTGTGCTTTCAAGAACATCACACTTCACTTCGCACAATCTATAAATGGTGTGGTCCAGTAGCGCTTGCAATTTAATTTCTGCATATTGCTCTGTAACTACTACACTTTCTTTTGACGGATAACATTTTTCTTTTGCCTCTTTCACAACATGATAGGGTGGGTAGAGTTCACAGTCATATTCAAGAGCATTTTCCCTCATTTCCTTGTACTGGTTTGTTGACATATGCAGATCAATCATTAATGCAAGAGCCTGGTCACCGTTCATACGCCTAGGCTTTGTAGAAACCTCTTGTCTAGCTCTTAATAATCTTGTAGCACGTTGAGGTGAAGAAAGGGAGAGCTCTGCGACAATTTTTGCTGCATTTCTTTTACCAGAGTCTCTGAGACATTTTTGAGTAGCTGCTACTAATTCAGAGGACGTTGCTGTATCGACGATAGCCTTCACTTTTCTTCGCTTGGTAGCAACACTAGCATCACTGAATAATTTTCTTGGTCGTCCTACTTTTGTAATCGAAGATGAATGTGCAGTACTGGTTGATGGACCTGCACAAGGAAATTTCTCTTCGAATTCAATTTGTTTTGCAAGCCACAATTCGTTCCGTTTCAAAAATTTCTCCTCACATCTTGCAGATGTTTGCCATCGCTCACTAATTTTTGAACAGAACTTAGAAATTTCGAGTTTAACTGATTTTCGGATGTCTTCTGAACAATCTTCTAAGCCTAATTGCACAGTTACATGCTCTAACACCTTCCCGTTCCGTGTTTGCACAGTATTTGAGCGCCACACCTCGAAAAGCGCGCGTCGCGTAATTGGCGGCATCGTCACTGAAAATAATATATGACGATTAGAGGAGCAGCTAGGAGCAGCTGGAATATGGTTAAAACCATGCAGAATAGACTCGGTATTATATATGTGTTGAGTTTATGGCGGGAAGTCACGGGGATAACTTTATAACTCAAGATAAAGATATTAAAAATTTAAAAATTCAGAGATTTTAAGACTCCATTTTGAGAGTCATTTTAATATTAATTTTTTTATTTAAATATCTCTAAACTAATATAAAATTAAAGTACAAACCTTACTGAATCCGATTCCGTCAGATTTATCCCTATAACTGAAAAGTAAAGGCGTCAATACGTGTTTCTTCTACACTCTGCACAAAGCAACTGCACCGGGCTCACGGGCGTCCTGCCTGGAAGGGTAACTTGACCGCTCTGTTTAGGCTATATTTCATCGGCCAGCGATAAACAAACAGTGCACCCATGTGCTCTCACTATCTTAGAAGGCATTAGTTCCATCATCTTGCCTTAAATGCTGAGTTGGGAAAAGGGTATTTTGAGCGGCTAGGTTCGTCAAATCTCACACTGTGCGGCGGTGGGGAGGACATCCTGCCCGTCGATGTACTACTAGCCGCGCGAAAAACATTTTTTTTTACTTCACGATCAGAGACGCTGTTCTTACATGATTATTTCAGCATCGAGCTTACCTTATTCAGAATCTGATGATGACCCGCAGACTTCACTCTCTGACGAATCACTGTCGGAATCCAAATTAACAATTAGTTCGTCAATTATGTTCGGCACAATACCATCTTCCTCCCAATAATTTTCTATTATTTCCATATGGCAGCAAAATCCTTTCCAGTCCTGCACGGTGACTTCTTGAATTGCAGTTTCAATGTTTTCTTGCAATTTAGTAACTGACATATCACCCGTTACATTTCTCTCCCTAAATATTATCTTTACTTTCTCCCAAGCAAGTTCAATTGGGTTCATCTCACACATGTAGGGAGAAAGTCTCACAGCTGAATGTCCGTGTACTGCTAACAACTCATCAATCTTGTACTGCGTTGCCCGTGGTTTGAGAGGTGCAATTAATCGGTACAAATCTGTCTTACGCATACTTTCTTCACAATGCACTCCCTTTCTTTGAAGCCATGCAATCATGTCGGCTTTTCTTGAGTATGCGGACGGTGTCTTGTTAACTTCCATACTGTGGTATGGAGCATTGTCAAGGACAACAACAGCACGCTCTAGAAGATGTGGCAATAATTTATCACGCACCCATTTTTCAAAATTAATGCCATTCATTTGGCCGTGGTAGTCTCCCACAGTAATACCAGCTCGAAAAATTAGACAGGTGTCGCAAAGAAATCCCTTTTCCTCCCCTGCATGAACAATTATTAGTCTACTTGTTGCATTTCCCATCACTTGGACACCCAAAACGTCATCACTCTGCTAGCACTTTTGAAACTTAATGTTATCAACCCATGTCTCATCCACATAGATGATATCTCGGTTCTCTTCTCGAAATTGTTTCAACTGAACAATGTATCTGGGTCTCCAATCCACTATGTCCGGTCTCTCTATCAGCACCCGTCGCTTTGATTGGCATTTTTTCCCATTTGAAACCCATTGATTTCATAACTCGCAATAAAGATTTTGGGCCCCACGGAAAATTAATTTTGTCCTTAATATTAGGCAGAAGCTTTTGCACCGTCGGCACAACCTTTTCTCTCACATAGAAATCCAGTATAGTATTTCTAATAACACACTGGTCAAAACTATCTACATGGACAGAATTGCCACGCGACACACTTCTCTTCTTACCAGGAGACTTCAACTTTCGATTTGGGCTAGTCTCATTCTTCTTTTTTTTCGAATGGCTTTGATGGTAGTGAGTCCAACTTCTGAGTATTCGGCGGCTTTTTCACTCGCTTTCATTAACGGTAAAAGTAAACATTTATCTTCTCTTTATCACACTTCGCAATGACGCGGGCAATGATTTCGCGGCACTCGCTGTGTATAGTGGTATTAGAAACTCTCTTTGCCATGATGAGAAACTAATAATTTTCACACGTTAACACTCAGGCCTACCACAAGCGAACTAGTCGCTCCGATGTTCTTGGAACGGTTGCGATTATGTCACGTGACGGTGTGCAGTGCATTGGAAGTCATCCCCTCCTACCCTGCCCCTCGGCCCGCGCAGAAACTAAGACCCCTCTCCGACGGTCGGAAAACTGGGACCCGCACAGTAACGAGCGTCGCTGTTGTGTGAACCGCCACGCCCCCTGTAGAGTGCAAAAATAAAGCGGTGCGTGGGGTGGTGCGGTGTGTTGGTTCAGGGTCCGGAATTATTCTTGCGTTTTCAATCATTTGATAACGTTTTGCAATTCGATATTCGCAAATAGGATATCATGTAACGCCATGTACCAGAAATGTGAACCATAGGTAGACTGATGGCGGATATGACGCTGTTATGGAACATTATGAATCGGACGTGAGGTTTAATTAAAGTTATATTCAAGTTAGAAACATTTCTTTGAGTAATTTTGATTTTTTTGCCACTCGTTTTTAACGGAAATGTATGATATAACAGTCCACCACCGAAGGTCACGTTGCGATCTCCCTGCTAACGTGCGCTATGGGCGTTACAATATTGTTAAATACGAGTCATAAAAAATTAAAAAGCTCCCGTCAATATCTCGTAAAATACAAGTGATAAAGTGAAAACAAATACATACATGAATTATCCTCATTCCCTCATACACTTCGTAAAAACTGCATTACAATAACTACAACCGTTCAAAAATTACAGGTGGTGCTAAAGTTGTAGTAAATGTATGTATATATTTATATGCTTGATACACAATATGCTTGATCTTGCTTGTTACGGTGAAGAAAAATACGTCATGTTCGCCTCATATCACTCTTATCTTCAAGCATGGGAATTTAACTAGGCCCAGGCAAGGGAGACACCGATAGCTTGTCGGGGAAGTCGGACTACCGACCCAAAACGCCAAATACATACATATATAAATTCTAGAGTCCGAGTGATTTCAAACTAATTACGTTTTCATAATAGCAGAAATATTTTTCTTTTCACTCAGAATCATGTACTGTTCTTTATTTTTTAATACTTGTGATTAGAGCAAATTTTAATGGTGCAATAATAGATGATTCATTGTCCCTTTTTTGCTGAACGTCTAGTAATAAATAAGTATTTTAGCTTCACTGAGATATTATGACTAGGAACGCACACGTTTTCAAATATATTCTTTACATCTTTCTTAATAATGAATATGCATTTTTATTCTTTTCCCGGATAGATGAGTTTTTTTAGCTCTGTTTGTGAAATAGGTATTTTAAGCTGTTATGGATGCGGTTTCTTGTTAAAGAGAATCTTGAAGTGAGTTCATGACTAATCAATTCAAAGTTATTTAACTTTACTGATCATTCGGAAATGTAGAGAAGTCGGGAGTGGGGTCGGGAGTGGGGTCGGAAGCGGGGTCGGGAGTGGGGTCGGGAGCAGGGTCGCGAGCGGGGTCGGGAGCGGGTCGGGAGCGGGGTAGGGAGCGGGCTCGTGAGCGGGTTCGGGGCTGGGTCGCTAGCGGGGTCGGCAGCAGGTAAGATGGAAGCGGGGGAGAGGGGCTGGGATCGGGCGTCGGGAATGGGGTCGGCAGCGGGGCTGACAGCGATGTTGGGGGCGGGGATGATATTGGGGGACAGGGCCAGGAACGGGTGGCGGCAGCGGGATCGACAGCGGGGCCGGAATGGGATTTTATTGATTGATTGATTTTTTCGTGTTTCCGGGCACGTCACCTGCTTTGGTCATTAGTCCCGTTAGTGTAGTGCATGGTTTTTTCTCGGGAGATGGCGGTGATCTTCCCCCGCTGGATGGCGAGATCCGGCGCCGACATACCGTCGGCTAGTGGGGTTTCCCCCTAACTTGGACTCTCCCACCGATCTCGTGGAATATGTGGTAGTGTAGTGCATGTTAGTGTACGTGTGTGTATGGGGTAAGGGTAAGACAAGGAAGAGGAAGGAAAGATCGCGCGAGGTCCATTTGTTAGGGTTCTGCTCCGACATTCGCCTGGTGTTGGTCGGGGAAACCACGGAAAACTACCGATCAGAGCAGCCGGCCGCTAGAATTTTCCTCCAGACAGCGACTGAATTCGACCTAGCTGGAAAGCTAGTGCCTAAAATACTGCCGCCGTCAGGACTCGAACCTAACACCTCCCGGTCAGAGGCGCTGCAGTGACATCAGTTGATGTACTGAGTTACCGCTCCCAGTACCCGCCGGAATGGGAGCGGGGGCGGCGCAAGCGTGGCCCCGCCGGGGCGTGGGTGAAAAGGGGGCGTCGACGGGAGAAGGCACGAGGCGTCGGCCGCGCCCTTCCGGTGCACGCAGGCCCGCGCCACGCAAGCGACCCTTTGCCCTTCCCGCCCCCAGGGTGCGCTAATGGAATTGATAAACTCCCCCTCGACACGTCGCGACGCGTCGTGGTGCCGCACAGTGTGAGATTTGACGAACCTAGCCGCTCAAAATACCCTTTTCCCAACTCAGCATTTAAGGCAAGATGATGGAACTAATGCCTTCTAAGATAGTGAGAGCACATGGGTGCACTGTTTGTTTATCGCTGGCCGATGAAATATAGCCTAAACAGAGCGGTCAAGTTACCCTTCCAGGCAGGACGCCCGTGAGCCCGGTGCAGTTGCTTTGTGCAGAGTGTAGAAGAAACACGTATTGACGCCTTTACTTTTCAGTTATAGGGATAAATCTGACGGAATCGGATTCAGTAAGGTTTGTACTTTAATTTTATATTAGTTTAGAGATATTTAAATAAAAAAATTAATATTAAAATGACTCTCAAAATGGAGTCTTAAAATCTCTGAATTTTTAAATTTTTAATATCTTTATCTTGAGTTATAAAGTTATCCCCGTGACTTCCCGCCATAAACTCAACACATATGTATTACCGAGTCTATTCTGCATGGTTTTAACCATATTTCAGCTGCTCCTAGCTGCTCCTCTAATCGTCATATATTATTTTCAGTGACGATGCCGCCAATTACGCGACGCGCGCTTTTCGAGGTGTGGCGCTCAAATACTGTGCAAACACGGAACGGGAAGGTGTTAGAGCATGTAACTGTGCAATTAGGCTTAGAAGATTGTTCAGAAGACATCCGAAAATCAGTTAAACTCGAAATTTCTAAGTTCTGTTCAAAAATTAGTGAGCGATGGCAAACATCTGCAAGATGTGAGGAGAAATTTTTGAAACGGAACGAATTGTGGCTTGCAAAACAAATTGAATTCGAAGAGAAATTTCCTTGTGCAGGTCCATCAACCAGTACTGCACATTCATCTTCGATTACAAAAGTAGGACGACCAAGAAAATTATTCAGTGATGCTAGTGTTGCTACCAAGCGAAGAAAAGTGAAGGCTATCGTCGATACAGCAACGTCCTCTGAATTAGTAGCAGCTACTCAAAAATGTCTCAGAGACTCTGGTAAAAGAAATGCAGCAAAAATTGTCGCAGAGCTCTCCCTTTCTTCACCTCAACGTGCTACAAGATTATTAAGAGCTAGACAAGAGGTTTCTACAAAGCCTAGGCGTATGAACGGTGACCAGGCTCTTGCATTAATGATTGATCTGCATATGTCAACAAACCAGTACAAGGAAATGAGGGAAAATGCTCTTGAATATGACTGTGAACTCTACCCACCCTATCATGTTGTGAAAGAGGCAAAAGAAAAATGTTATCCGTCAAAAGAAAGTGTAGTAGTTACAGAGCAATATGCAGAAATTAAATTGCAAGCGCTACTGGACCACACCATTTATAGATTGTGCGAAGTGAAGTGTGATGTTCTTGAAAGCACAGAGGCAGAAGAAATACAATGCGTGCTAATTTCGAAGTGGGGATGTGATGGTTCGACGGATCAGAGCTGCTACAAACAAATATATCAAGATGGTGAATACCAGTCGGACGAAAACATTTTTAGTGTATCATTGGTGCCTCTACAACTCTATTCAGATACGAGCAGAGGTAAGAATATGATATGGCAAAATACACGATCATCGTCAACTCGGTTTTGTAGGCCTATTAAAATCAGTTATGTCAAAGAGACTCAATCTGTCATTAGGAAGGAAATGGGAAGCATTCGCTCTCAAATAGAAGAGCTAGTGCCTACAACATATTCCTTGTCAGAAACAAAAACCGTTGTAGTCACGCACAAACTTCTCTGCACCATGGTCGATGGCAAGGTCTGCAGTAGTTTATCGCAGTATACATCATCACAGAAGTGTTACATATGCGGCGCAGCACCCAAGGAAATGAATATTATGGATTTTTCAAAGTATAAACAGATCAATCCAAATATGTTGGAATTTGGCTTGTCACCTTTACATACCATGATTCGATTTTTTGAATGTCTTCTACACATCGCTTACCGCTTGGAAGTAAAAACTTGGGCAATTAGGAGTGATGAAGACAAGAAAATTGTTGAAGCAAGGAAGAAATATATCCAGCAGCGATTTCAGAATGAGATGGGTTTAATTATTGACAGGCCGAAGAAAGGATATGGTAATAGTAATGACGGCAATACCGCACGTAGATTTTTCAAAAATGAATCGCTAAGCGCTGCTATTACTGGAATCCATGAAGATTTAATTCACAAATTTAAAATAATTTTAGAAACTCTTGCTTGTGGTCATGAAATTAATAAGTCAAATTTCGGCAGATATGTTAAAGACACAAAAGAACTTTACTTGAAACACTATAGTTGGTACTATATGCCAGCATCTGTGCATAAAGTTCTTGTTCATGGTGAAGAAGTAATTGACAGCAATATTCTGCCAATCGGACAACTGTCGGAGGAAGCGCAAGAAGCGCGTAACAAAGACTACAGACGTTTCAGAGAATGCTTCTCACGGAAATCTTCGAGACTAAATACAAACATTGATCTGCTTCACAGACTCTTACTATCATCTGATCCTTTCATCAGCAGCATTAGAAAGTCGCCAAAAACAAAATCACAGGAAATTTCTGATGAAGCTAAAAAGTTATTGTGTTTCGATGATTTTCAAGAGTTGCCAACATCAACATAGAACACAAATGTTGTTGCTTTATATTGTGTAAGTAATCACTGTTTCATATTTTTCGTGTACAGACATTTGTGAGTAAATTTTCTAACCATCTATCTCCGTGAACAAGAGGTTTTCATTATTTTCTGTGAATCAACCGGAATCGAACCTACGGCCCTCAACATGCGGCTTCACCGTCATCAGAGATGATCAAGTACCTTTAGGTAAGTAAGTATGCCAAGTTTTGTCAAAATTAAATGAGTAGTTTGCGAGAAAAATAATTTTGAGCGGCTAGCATCCCGAAATCACACACTGTGCGCCGCTCCGTTTCTGGGAACACGCGTACGTTACTTCTGCACCGCGGTCGGAGAACTCGGTCCCGGACAGTACACGCGCTTTCATTAAGTGCGATGGCCCCTGGCAAAAGGTTCTCGGCGGACTACAGAGGTTATTATTAATAATTGAAAAGTAGCTACAAATTCAACAGCACTGTAAACAAGGTCACAATTATTTAAGCGTTACATCCGATTCATTATGTCTTCATCGCTCTAGATGTGATACAGTTCCATTCCGAAATATTGCGTTCCACGACTTCCTGTTTACGCACACCGAATTACAAGACGCTATCAAATTATCGTAACCGCAAGCAATAACCCCGGACCCTGAACTCCACACCCACCGCAGCCTACTCAACGCGTTTATTTTTTCCATTCCTCTTCCGCTCCACAGGCGGGGGCGTGGCGCTCACACAACAGCGGCGCGCATAACACGCGCGTTCATTTGGTGGGAGGGTCCCCGACGGAGGGTAAAAAGATTATTATTAACTATTCAAAATAGCTACAAATTAAAGAATACTTTATGCAAGATCACGACTATCATTTAAGCGTTAAATCCTTTTTATAATCTGTCTACTTATGGTTCAGTTCCATTCCACAATATTACGTTACTCGACATTCTCTTTATCCACATCAAAAGACAAAACGTTAGCAAATTATTGTAAACACAACGAATAAGCTTTGACCCTGAACCACACACTCACCGCAGCCTACTCCTTTTACGCAAGATCACGACTTTAGTTAAATGTCACCTGAGATTCATAATGCCTTCATCGGTCTACCTATCGAAATATTACCTACCGGTTCATTACCGAAGTATTACGTAAAACGACTTCCTGTTTACGTACACCGAATAACAAGACGATTTCAAATTATCGTAACCACAAGAAATAACCCCAAACCCTGAACTACACATTCACCGCAGCCTACTCAACGCGTTTATTTTTTCCATTCCTCTTCCGCTCCACAGGCGGGGGCGTGGCGCGCACACAACAGCGGCGCGCGTTACACGCGCGTTCATTTGGCGGGAGGGCCCCCGGCGGAGGGTAAAAAAATTATTAATAACTATTCAAAATAGCTACAAATTAAAGAATACTTTATGCAAGATCACGACTATCGTTTAAGCGTTAAATACTTTTTATAATCTGTCTACTAATGGTTCAGTTCCATTCCGCAATATTATATTACTCGACATTCTCTTTATCCACATCAAAAGACAAAACGTTAGCAAATTATTGTAAACACAACGAATAAGCTTTGACCCTGAACCACACACTCACCGCAGCCTACTCCTTTTACGCAAGATCACGACTTTAGTTAAATGTCACCTGAGATTCATAATGCCTTCATCGGTCTACCTATCGAAATATTACCTACCGGTTCATTACCGAAGTATTACGTAAAACGACTTCCTGTTTACGTACACCGAATAACAAGACGATTTCAAATTATCGTAAACACAAGAAATAACCCCAAACCCTGAACTACACATTCACCGCAGCCTACTCAACGCGTTTATTTTTTCCATTCCTCTTCCGCTTCACAGGCGGGGGCGTGGCGCGCACACAACAGCGGCGCGCGTTACACGCGCGTTCATTTGGCGGGAGGGCCCCCGGCGGAGGGTGCTCTGCGGAGTAATGAGTGTGCGCAGCAGTTAAACGACGTGTGCTGGGCCCACAGCGCGCGCGCGGAGGTCGCCGAGCGTGTCGCTCCGGAGAGAAAAAGTGGGGCATATTAAAAGTGAAAAGTTGCGGTGCTAACTACGCGACGACCCCCGCCGACCCAAGTCAACCCACCGCAGCGCGCGCGGGAAGAGCCGAGTTGGCGATGTCTTGCAATTCCGGCGCTGGAACTGTTTCGCTTCCACGTGGAGAGATAAGCGTCCCACCCTCTCCCACGGAACACTCCACCCAGCGCGCGGCGTGACTGTAGGCAGTTTGCTCGGTTTCAAGAACGCTGTCCCCGTGCGGGCTTCGTTCATATGTTTGGGGGAGAGGAACATTAGGGACTCTTCACTTAAAAGTCGCTAGTTTTGGTTAGTTAAACGTACCGGGTAAAGTACCGTGTAATAAATGTGGAGAAAAAATTAGAATGTTTACAATAATTAGTCAGAAAGTTTATCTTTTTAAATATTTTTATGAAATTGTTTGTGAGTTAATTCACGTTTTGGATATAACATATATGCCTGCCTTCACAGAGAGGTTGAGAAGCATTTTAAATGTTCTGCATATTCTGCCAATTGTTCGCTGACGACTTGAATGGATATTTTGTATCAGACATTTAAACACTGGAACTGGTTTATATGCTTAAACTAATTAACATTTAATGTTGTCAATCTACTAGTTTATTAACTAGAACTCGTAATATTTTCCCAAGATTTATGATAGTAATATATAAAATATATAATAATTATATAATAAATATATATTAATTAAATATTAATATACGTATATATGTACATACAAATGTTTATATACATTTGTATTTAATTTATAATTTACTTTAATAAACTTATTAAATAGGTCTGTTTATTATATATGGTATTTAATTAAAATATAAGAAAATATCATATTTTTATAACATATATTAAACTTATCATTATCCGGTAATACACAAACGCACTCAATGAAAATTAAGTGAAAAAGTGTAAAAAAACCATTGCGTGTATTTCCAAGGAAGCTTCGAGTACGAAACAACTGTCATGCAGTGCACGACTTCCTTGCAAAGTCGCGCAAGGTCAGTGGAGTGCACGCAGAGCGCAAGTCCTCGCGAGAGTTTCGGTGCAGAGGTTTTGTTGCTTCGCCTGCGCTGCCTCCGCTCCCAGAGGCTGTGCAGGATTTCCGCAACGCGGAGCTAACTTCCGGGTGCTTGGCAGGGAGTAGGGGAGATTCTAGGGAATAAAGGGAATAGGGAATGCACTCGAACTTAGAGTTTAAAAGCACATCACAAAGTAATGACAATTCGGCTGCAATCAAGGGTAACGGTAAAAAATATTTTCTAAAATGTCAGTTGTAAGTTTATGATGTATGCATTTTCAGTTACATTTCAAATAAATGTTTACATTCGTAAAAATTGTTGGTCACTCCCAGGATAAAAAAATATTACATGTATTCTGAAATTACTTTTATATCTGCATTTGTTGTGGGGACACATTAGCACGAATTTTTTACTTGTATTACTTTTATTCATCTCAGGGCAACCTTATACACTAAACCTTATACCTCGTACACTACACCTTATGTACTAAAGCCTGTGTCACACGAGCGTTGCGTTGACGTGTGTTTGAATAACGTGCGTCGTAGATTAACGCTGCATCTTATTTGGATCGGCCAAAGGGCTCGTATACCGTTTCGCATAAGATACAGAGGTATTCTACGACGCGCGCTATTTAACTCGCACCGTGTGCAGGTCTTTAGCTAAAACTTTACTGGCCCCGTGGAACTAAATACGTTCTACGAAGTGTTCGCGGTTTCGCCTTAATCGAGTCGTGCTTCTTCAGACTACCCTAATATTGCAAACGCGCGCGATAACGTCTCCTATCAGAACTTCTAGCCTAACTCGTGTGGGCGTCGTCTTCAACCGTGTTGCCTGGGTCTCGTGCGGAAGTACTTTACCAGATTGCAAGTCTACAGAGATCTTCAAACCAATATTGTATATATGTGATAATGAGTCTAGAAGTGCCAGTGCATGCAGGTGAATAAATATTATTTATGTATCTACATGTGTCGGTTCAGCGTACAAAGGATACCGCAAACCAGAACCCAACCAATTACCTATTGAGTTATCATAGGGCTCTAAATTGGCAGTAATCCAATCTGTATAATACGTTTCACTCATAATTCTAACAAGTGTGGTGCTAGATCAATTGTGATGTGTGTAATAAATAATTTTATAAAAATGGGGTTGACGGCATCATAACAACAACAACACATTTCTTCCTTTACTAACAAAAAACTACACAAAGGTTCGCCAAGCCAAACCAGTACCATGTCACTAATAAAAAAAAGAATCACTACATCAAAATGAGGCGCAAAAAGGCTTTGGACACTTAGAAGTAAATGTTTAACAACATATATAGGATGCCATAGAAAATAAAGACGAAATTGGCTTGAGTCTTTCTTCAATATTCTCTCACCGTCGACCGCCCATCTTCGCTGTCAGTTTCCTTTAGATCTCCGCAGAGATAGGATGGTGGAATTGTTCCACGAAAGGATGACTGTTGAAGAATGCAAACGGGTAATCCATGCTGTATCGATTCATACAATGAATGTGCATTGATACGGCTCTTATCTCGAGGAACTGGAGTCCCAAAATCAACGACACATGTCACCATAGACACTTTTTGTGAGAGGAAAACATTAGACAACAAACCAATCTCAAGTCTCAAGTGTACATGGTGAGTGCATAATTGTCCTTGCAATGAAGTTTAATCCGTAGACAAGTGACCTGGCGACAAGTCTCCTGGATAGCGGAAAAAGAGTTTTACTTGACACTTATGCAATGTCTAATGACGCAATGCCTACCATGGACGCATAGCTCAACAGAAGTTTTGAATGAGTAAAGTAAATAGGTAGAAACGCCTAGCATTTGCAGCAAATCATGTAAATTTCGGGAATGATTTCCGGAGGAAGATATCTCCAGACGAGAGCAAATTTTATCATTTTGGGCGAGACGGTCGACGCATCGTATTGAGGAAGGCAAAGAGTTTCTAAAATTAATTCCCACCGACACACATAGCGGTTGTTTGCCCCTATTGTGAGAAAGTATGAGTGTCAGAGTTGTGGAACAATTTCATTTTATAGCTCGATGGATGAATCAATATATTATCAAATGTACTTTCGCATTCTAATGTCATCTTTGTCAGATAGTGCTATTAAAATGAATTTGGAAAAATACTTCATTTTCCAACACTATAATGATTCCAAGTATGAAGCTTTGAATATAAAACTTTAAATCCTGAACAATGTACAAATAACAAACAAACAAACAAAACTGCATAGTGCTTACCGCCATCAATGTTACTAAACCGCCGAACATTTAAGGAGCATCCTGGTAACCAATATTCTAAAAAGGAAAATTGCCAACGAACAGGAACTAAAGAGAACATTAGAATAAAAGGTGGAACATCTTTTATATTAAAATATGTGACAAACTTGTGAAATACATAACATCCAGGCTATGCGCTGTAGTAAGTAAAACGGTCAATCCTACAAAATATTATTAGATAATTGTTTTTAGCAAATAATTTCTGTATCCAAAAACATTTTGCGTCCAATTTTGACGCAGTGTTTCTTGTTTTCAACAGTATCGAGGTATTGATTTATCATTCGGAAACACTTTTTGTGAAAATAATTGAAGAACGTTTTTGTTATTAACCTTTTTTTATCCTATTAACGCCCAGTGATTCACAGATTCGAAGTAGAAAGAATATCTAAGTTTTCACTCACTTTTTGCACTGATTGTATCTCCAAGAAACTATTTCAGGGAGAAAAAAATATTTAGTAATATCTGGTAGTGTTCCAGATTATATTCACCAAATTTTGATACCATTTAACTTAAACAATGTTCCGTTTTTGAACACAATATGTCAGCATAGTGCAGAAACATCATAAAAATTTATTACAAGTAAAAAACAAATACTCGTATGAAGATACGTCTGTTTGGAAATAAACTCAGCAATTTTTAAATAATGTTTTCGGCTGGATTTCACGAACGGTCCTTGAAGCTACGTAAGTATTTCGCATTTTTGGGTCAGATTTTGCTTTTGCCAAACAGCGATGTTCCCAGGGCTGGAACATGGATTTAGTTATTACCCACCCTCGAGATTAAGCGAGACGTATGGCGAGTATGACTCATTCTCTTCACCGTATCTAGCATACTTGGCTTGCCTGAGTTTTTTTCGTCACCCAGCTACAAAAGCTAAAACTACAGCTTTATTTTTGTGCCTCTCAGGAATCGAACCCAGGATCCCACGACGGAAAGCTAGCCCATCTTCGATAGTGGTATTTAATGAAGGTACAATTTAGCATTTAAAAGTTTAAAAATTGCATTTTGAAAACAATGCTACAGCATTTGTCGAGAAAATAATTGTTAAGAAAAGGCTCTGAGATAAAAAATCATTTGATGCTTTTTAGATTTTCCCATAAAAAACAGGAAATAATGGAAACTAGTTTAATATTTCGTCATTTGTGAACTGTAACAAACATAAAAGGGTAAGATGCAACTGTACACGGTGGATGTAGGGCCTTCCTCTTCTTCCCGCGATCTCCGTACAGCGAACTGAGGAACCAAGACCCCTTCAGATGACTCTCAGCGCTCAGTTTTTCAGGAACAGTTTGTTAACTTGTTTTTTATATTATTTTACTTTGTTTTATTAGTTAAATATTGATTATAAATTAATGAACAAGACCACTCTAAAATTAAATGTTTTCAAACATCCAGGTTTTGTTGTAGATGTGGTATCTCTAGTGATGAAAACGACGAAAACCATAAAACTCAATTTAGTAATTATATTGCAGATTCACGACCATTTCGCACTTTTTTGTGATTTCGAATTTGCGATCAATTTCGTACTTTATATCAGATTGAAAACTTTCAGAAATATTCTGCACCGACTGTCAAATATAAAATTACTCATTTTCTTATCGTTTGGTAACATTTGGCATTTTTAGAAATTGCTAGTCTACCATCTCTAGTAATATTCAATTTATTTTAGCACATTCTGAACGCGAGAATCAGGTGAACATCTCCATCGCTCGCTGCGCAGCCATCGCAAAACGAGAAGCGCAGTTCGTTCGCACAGCGCGGTTCCTCTCACCCACACCGGTCGCGCAGCTGCCTCTCGGTGGCGTGCGCCCGGGCGCATTTGCTGCGCGCACAGACTGTACCGCTCGCAGCAGCGGCCCCAGGCAGCAGCCGGCGGCGGCGAGGCGGCGCTATTTAAATTAAGTCGAGCTGATAACACCTGAGGGATCCATTCTCGGCGGCGGCGGTGGCGAGTGGAGAGTCTGTGGAGACGGAGGCTCTGCGGTGGAGGCCACTGAGACGAGGACGGAGGTCAACGGCGGCCAGAGCGAAGGCGGAGGCGAAGACGGAAATGGAAGAGGTGGAGGAAAGGACGAGAAGCTAGTGGTAATGACATGATGGTAGGAAATGTTCTGTGAGATGAATGACACTGAATGTTCACACGGTAGTAAGAATATTAAATAATGGAAGGGAAATTGCGGATTGCCGGGAACATATTTCGGTTGGGCGGAGGGCATGATGGACAATAGAATAGCCAACTACCCACCCCGGCACGGCGGAGAGTCTGGAGTCGGAGACAAGAACGGAGGACAGTGGCAATCAAAGGTGAAGATAATGGTGACGACGGAAATGAAAGTGGAGAAGAGAGGGAAAGCGAGTCAAAGATGAAGAGGAAAGTGGAAGTAGTCAGTTGATAGAAAATGTTCCGTGTAATGAGTTGCGCTGAATATAATACAGTAGAACGGTGTTTGAATGACGGAAGGATAATGGAATGGCAAGGGTATAGTACGTTTGGGTTTGGAGGGGGTGTTGTGAACAGGCAAAGGCACGTGGAGGTAGAGTTTGGTAGTTGACGGTGCGGCGGAATGTGGGCACAGGGAAGTGCTGTGCTGTCAGCCGAGTGATGTGCTGGCTCAGACTAGGAGGTGAGGCCGCGTCGCACAGAAGCTGCGGGTAATCGTAAGCGGCAAACTAACAGAGAAATGGTGGCAACAAGTAGGCGGGAACAAGGTAGTGAAAAAAGAAGCATTTAATTTTTTTATTTTAATTTTTTAATTTCTTATTTATTTTACGTCAAAACAGTTAAAAACTGTGAGTGGCGTGCTATGAGGGGAAGTGAATTCTATGCACCTTTTCCAAATTCTTTGATCCCATTCCTAAGCCAGATACTAGTTTAATTTTGAATACAGAAAAAATGAGCGTTTTTGCAAGGAATGTTAGCAATAGTATTCCCTCCGATGTAATAAAATCTATTTTCAAGGGCGAATCAGCAATAAATTTAGGCTCTTATCTCTCATCACGTCCTTCGTCAAGGAATAATACTTCCTGCCGTGACAACATGGAGAACGATAATTAGAATAACTACTTTTCCCACTGAATTCTAGAAGACGTGAACATACAATGAAGCTACATTGGTGAAAGGGTGATGGTATTGGTACATTGTCAAAAATTGTATTACATTTAATGTAGATTATTATTTTGCACATGAAACGTAATGCAATCTTGTACATTAAAAAGAGTTTAATATATTTTTACATTAAATTAAATGCATAAGTTAAAATTAGTATAGATTTAATGTAGAGTCTCTCCCGTTTCCCCTGCCTCTTATTATTCATATCGTATATTCATAATCACCAGTCTATTAAGTTTATTAATTCATTCATTCCAGATGTGACCACAAAGCTTTCAATCTTGCATCCTAACGTACGTGTGTGCACGTAATTTAATGTGCGTTCATGATAATTGCTTTAATGTATTTTTCATTAAAGTAATGCGGAAATTTTTGTCAGTGTAGGATTGTGAGCGTTCAGGAAAGAGGGAGGTACTGAGAGAAATGAGATAGTCGGTACATTGGGACGGAGGGACAGCGAGGAAGGTGGCAAAGACTCGTGAGATACTCTGAGGCGAGCAACTAACGGGACCGTAATTACCGCTTCTCTTTAATTATTTCCTCCCAACATTTTACTGTAGTCAATAAAATGAGACGTTCGTGCACAAAAGGAAGTAGTCACAAGGCTGGCTTTTGATGACTTACATACACTTTATTTGCGACCAATTGTCTAACGCAGCAGTTGCTGTCGTTGCTGGATATTCTACATTTTATTCATGTATGCTTTGTGTACGAATATTAACTATACCAGATAAGAGATTTTTGAATATACTATGTGTGTGCAATATCTTTCTGCATATCATTTGATATAAACTTGTTCACGCAGCAATTGAAAGTTTCGTATAGAGGTAAAACTGTGAAATAAAAGAGATGGTCGACTGCTGACCGATGACTAAAATGACTCATGACAAATCTCAAACGTTTTTTGAACACTAATTAATGAGATTAACATTAATATTCTTATGTTAATTTTTTGTCGAAATTAAATAAAATGTTTGTGGAAGAGTGCATTTTGTTTTGACTCAATATGAAATAATTTTTGTATTTATTGATGTTATATCCATTAGCCAGCGACCTTGACAGTCATTTCTCAGGTATCTTCGAATCAATTCTACGCAGATATCAAAGCCGTATATCAAACAACGAGCCACGGCCTGCACGCAATCCTACTTTTCCTTATTAGTCCTCATTGTCATCTTTAGAACTGAGTGTTGGTGAATTTCCCAATAATCAAACATGGGATAACTGAAGTAAACATTATAAAATAAATAAAACCGAAATATCAGCATTTCTCGACACGGATATCACTGCAATCAACCCAAAGAAGCCCTATCAATGTAACAAAAAATCAGGTGCTTTATAGACTCCGAATTATTACAGATAATTGGGATCAGGACGTTCTCGGAAACGAAAAATAGGATAATACTGAGTTTATATGGAAAAGAATCGTGAAATACGTAAAATGTATGTACTAAATAAAAATACATACATATTCAAAAAATACTTCGATAAAAATGAACAAATTAGAGGAAGAAAGTGCTTTTCTGAAAAAGTTGTTCATGGTTTTCTGTCACGCCAACTAGGTGTACGGTGATGTTGCATCAACGCAGTAGAGAGCTGTTGGGTGTCTTTCAATACACTTTGCTTTGTTTTTCTGATGACTAATCCACCTCCCTCAGTCCTCGGACGCGCGTCTCGGGACCTTTTGAGCAAGCACGCCTCGCGGGCTGTCCCTGATACGTCTGGGGTGTGACTCAGTTCCTCCGCCAGATGTCGGGCTAAGATACTCGGCAGAACTATCTGTCGACAGAACGATAACAGACCCGAACTATCTGTTTGGGAGACAGTGAGATCTCATTAAGGCGGGATATTGTCGGAGGGGTTCGATTTTGCCATTCATTCGCCAGGGCTCTTTTACATGCCACATGAGTGACATGACCCATGGAAAATCCACGCACCGCGGTCGGCATCGAACACGCGCACTGGGAATTCAGAGGCCAGTGAGGTAACCTCTGATCCACCGAGGTGCGCCAGTTCGAGAAAACCGGTTGCGAAATTTCGCATGTTTCTTTTCCCTCGTGCAGCATGGGCGGCGCGGGGGGGAGGGGGCAGTGAGGGGAGGGGCGAGGGGGAGAGAATGGGTGGATGGGAGGGGAATGGTGGGGAGGGAGAGGATGGGAAGGGTGGGGAGGGGGATGAGAGGGAGGGGATAGGAAGGGTGGGGAGGGGGTGGAAAAGGGGAGGAGAGGGAGGGTAGGGAGGGGCGGGTCCCCGGCACAGCGGCTGGCTGCCTCGCGTCGCAGGAGGACGCTCCGGGACCGCAATCGATGTGCGGCGCCCGCATGCATGTTTCACCGGCGCCCGCCGCGCTGATGGAAAAGGCTGTTAGCGACCGGGGCCCAGAGGGTAAGGATGGGGGCCATGGTGACGCCTACACTCAGGAAACGGAAGCCAGTGCGTGCGGAAATGAATGGAGTGCGGGAGGACGGAGATGTGAGATTGAAGACAAAAATGGAAAAAGTTGGTAGTGATAGGAGATATGAGTAGGGGCTTGAGGGCAACAGTGGGAAAAAGAAGGAACAGGATTAAGGTATTGAAAACAATGGGGACGAGGTTAAAGAGTGGATGGATTTTAGGACTGATGTACGAATGAGGTGAAGAAAAGGAATGGATCTGGGGTATAATGATAATAGGGAAGATGTTTGAAATGAGGGTGGGGACAGTCTAAAAATAGACTTTGGGATAGAGACAACACAATATGGGAAAATAGAAAAGAAGAACGTATTTCCTAAGGCTTGGAAAATGTAAGGAGATGATAATTGAAGGGATTCTCGAAGAAACAGCATTAGTCCAAAATTCCAATTTGTGGGAAATGAGAAAAAACCATCCACATTCCTAACTCAGCAAGATATAAGTAAATTTTTTGAACAGTTTTACTTTTACACAGCACGAAACATAAAACTTAGTTGTGAGTAAATACAATTATATTTTACAAGAGAGAAGGAAAAGAAAAAAGGGGCATATGTTATTTTTGCTTCAAAATTGAAGATTACAGAAATATAAGATTTGTAATTATGCATATATCAGCACAACAAGGTTCAAGAAACTTGCAAAAATAAAATTGCATGAATTTTACGTGTTGCATTGTTATTCTTGCATACAATGAAAACAATTGAACCTCCAACATCTTACCAAATCGTCTTTGATACAGTATATATTAACTACAAGCTGCAATAAACGCAATTAAAATACTGGAGAGGACTGCTGGAAGCTGATCATTCATCACATCCACTGATGCTATCATCATTTCTCCATGACAAACTGCTTTTACCGGAAGACTTTGGAAATATGATGTTCTTCCAGTATCATTTTTTTTTCGCCCGGCGACTAATGCTGTAGGCCGAATCGATAGTATTCTCTGATACGTAAAAGTGCGCACTACAAGGGGGCATCACTAACGCCATTTTCTCAATTTTGGACTAATGCTGTTTTTTCGAGAAACCCTTCAATTGGGGATGTAAATGAAAGGAAAGGGGCGTGGAAAGAGAATAATGACAAAGAAAATACCAAATGCTGTATTGGAAAAACTGTTGTCAAGGAATAGCTCTCGAATAGATCATTTAATGACGGTTCTTGCACTCGTATTGTTAATTCTGGTATGAAGACGTTTTTGCCGGCCAGAAATTTTTGAAGCTCAAGGGTGGACGCGATAACGAGAATACTAAAACGCAGAGATACATGCTTTAAGAGGAACGTGAAAAAAATGCGCTCAGCACGTTGCATATATATATATTTGAAACTACTTCTTGTGTGTGGAAACCATAGTGAGATGAATTAAATAAAAGAATGAGTATGCACCATACAAGTGGAGATATTTTAAGGAATGACCACCAAACTTTTGAACCAATAAATGATATTGACCTTATAGAATATAAGGAAATGGAAAGTATCCTAAATTCGTTCCTTAACAATAAAGCCCCAGGAAGAGATGAAGTAAACATGGAACTACTAAAATATGCTCCCAAGGCAATTAAACAACGTCTTCTGGATATATTAAACTTGTGCTGGACAACTTACAGCATCCCAAAAGAGTGAAAACAATCAACAATTATTCCAATCCATGAAAAGGGAGATCGTTCGAATCTCAATAATTATAGAGAATTAGCTTGCTAAACACAGCCTATAAACTATATGCTAAAATAATTACACGCCGGCTGAATGTAATAAGTGAAGTTAAACTAAGAGAAGAGCAATTAGGCTTCAGAAAACGAAGATCTTGCTCAGACTGTGTTTACATCTTACAGCAAATTATCCAAAAAGAAGAGAATTCAATCTCCCAACATTCATCCTCTTCGTGGATTACGAAAAAGCATTTGATTCCATTTACAGAGAAAAACTGTGAGATATAATGTACGCTAAAGGCTACCCTAACATCTCATTAAAACTATTCAAAATCTTTATAAAAGCACAAAGATAGTAATATAAATAAATGACAAGTACAGCAATAAATCTCTTGTCAAACAAACTTGTCCATTATCATCGGCATTGTTTAATATATACATCGATTCGGCTGTAGAAGAATGTCAATCATCATTACCACCTGGAATAAATATAGATAATATGCCCTTCAAGACTATGCTATTTGCAGATGATCAACAACAAATTGCAGAATCTGAAAATGACTTACAAATAGCGGCTTACAAATTACAAAAAGTAATGGAGCAATATCATCTTAAGATATCTGTTACCAAATCTAAAACCATGGATTTTGTGGGTCCAGAACATGCCAGTTGCAAGATAGTTCTAAGTAATAAAAGTTTAGAACAAGTTAGAACCTTTTATTACTTAGGCTGCAGTGTGTCGTATCTAATAGAAAGCGATCTTGATGTGAAACTGAGTAGATTCCAAAGAATGTGTGGAACAATAAGAAAAACATTAAAAAATAAAACCCGAAGAGACACTCAGTTAAAGTTTTATAAAATACTGGCCGTCCCAACATTAACCTATGGATGCGAAAATTGGACGTTAAATAGATCATCAAAAAGGAAAATCCAAACTAGCGAAATGAAGTTCCTGCGAAGTGTTGCTAACTATTCTTTATTAGATCATAAGAAGAATGTGGATATAAGACATGAACTAAATATTTTTAACCTCTTAGAAAGAGTCGAAAAACAAAAACAAAATTGGTATGCCCATATTATAAGAACGAACGAAGTCAGACTCCCGAAACAAATAATAAATTATGTACCCACAGGAAGAAGAAGAGTTGGAAGACCAAAGACTCGGTGGATTGATGATGTCAAAGTTGAAGAGGACGGAACAGGCCTACAGGCCTAATCCTTGATGTTGAAGAAGAAGAAGTATGCTTAAAAATGATACGGAATATGGGATAGTGGTAGTGGTGGTGTGAGGCATGAACTGGGGACTGATGGTGTCAACTGCGACATCTTCCAGTTAATATATTTATTTTTTCCTGATAGGTTATTGCTTGTTAATGCATTCGATATGGAGCTCTGTATTCACTGCATAAATCACCTGGATAGACAGGATCGTGATGACGACGGAAATATGAAAACAGTTTAATGTTGCTACATGTTCTCTTACGAAGAGAATTATGCGAGGGAATTATGAAAGGGAATGATGCGAGGGAACTCTGAAATAACAAACCGAGTTAAGTTAACAACTAGTAAATAAGTAAATATGAATAATTAAAATTAGGTAAAATAATGTACGTACCATGGACAATAACTGTATCTAATGATCTCGGGCGAAACAACGCTCACGGGTCTTGGGATTTTTGTCGTCGCTCGATCATTAGAAGCATTTTAACACTATCGCTGCGTAACTATTGAACTAAATGAAACGGTGGATGAAACGTAAAGAAATGCATAGCATTTGTGACCTTAGATTTAGAGAATGAATGTACAACATTTTCAGAAAATACTTGCCAATTTTTGTCATTTATCATTTCTCGATATTCCATTTTATATTTACGATTCAATGCAATATGAAACTTTCTTACAGTTACCCCAGATCTTAGCTTAAATAATTTCTATACAGTCCTACACTACTCCCGACCAAGGAAATTTGGCGTTTAAAATACTGAATAGACACACATTACCTGTATCGAGTTTTTCAAAACCTTTGTTTCACATAGTGCTTGAAATTTTTGAAGTTTTATTTCTTTTTATAGTTATTATCACTTGATATTCGTGAGCGTTAAATATTACTAATGTAGACTATTCTACATCATATTTGATACAAACTATTTTCCTTTTTGCAACGAAGATGATCGTAGAGGGAAACCAAAAAATAGCTAAAACATATTTGAATACTTTCGTCCCTCTGTTTACGATAACATAATACATTTACTCACCCTTAATAAATTGTCTTTTTTGTGGTAAGAGTGCTGAATGTTTTAGTAACAATATCTCGCTATGATCTTGCATAATCATCAACAAAGTGCGTTTGTATATATTTCGAGGGTGTGACTGCAACATCTCTTTTCCATTAAGACACAATATTTTTAAATGTTTAAATTTTTTTATTTTGTAATATCACATTTTGAAAATTTTATTTTAATTGTGCAGAACACATCTTTGTAACTTTTGCACTGTAATGTTACCGACCATATTGTTATATGCTTTTTCCCCATTGCAAAGAAGAATAAATAATTGAAATACATCTGGTGACTCAATTATAGAAGGTTTCAATTATCTGGATTTAAATTCAAGAATGCGAGCATTCATGGAATCTCTAAAAAAGCATTGGAGTCTAAAATTAGAAATATAATCACTCAATGTACTGTTACGAGATGGGAATTGTGGGTCATTCTGTGCGTTAAAGCGATTAAAGAAAACAATTACGCGTTGAGTAACGAGGCGAAATGTTTCATTGTGCAAGGATAAATTGGAGAAAGCTGTGAACAAAAACAGGGATGATTGTATTTTTGATTGTATTTGGAACTTGGATGAAAGCACTGCGCACATATAGGGCTCACTGAAAATCCCTTCAACGCATTTCTGGTGATACGCAGAAGGGATGACCTATCAAGAGATAAGCGCTCTCAACAGCATTGTTTACACATAGAATGGAAATAGGACATGTATACCAAAAAGGGTTTCATTACGCATCACTGAGAATAAAAATGGTTTGCTTAAGAAGAAGAAGAAATTAATAAAAGAGCTTCTCAGAGTTTTATTGGGAAAAAGCAATTCTAGTATTTTTTTCCTATAGACTCAAGAATGATAACTCAAAAATATTAACAGTAATAAAAGTAGGTATGTTTAAGTCTTTAACAAAATGTGAAAATTATCATTTGCAAAACCTTGGCAATTGTAGAGAAAGACATGGAGGAGAAAGATATAAAAATAACTGCATATTGGCCTCTCATTGCAGCTAGTTTTAGAGTGTGAATATCCACAGTATGATGAGGCAGGGTATACGCTCTAATGAAATTCCGGTCGTTGTTACAAGTATGAATATAGGAGTACATTCACGATTCGATTAATGTATGTTACGTAATAAGAACATCCGAACGAAACAGAATAGAAGCAACATCCCTTGGAAAGCATTGGAGAAAATGCCAAAATATTAACATAGACAGTTCCTTGGAAATAAGGATAAAGACAGCAATTGAAGCCGCAGCGCTTTGTGGGTCGAGGAACAGCGTCCGTTGCTCTGACTTCTGTATTCCTCATAGCTCCACGGCAGTTCCCGCCGAAATTTCCTATTGGGTTCTTGCATCGCCTCGGCCAACAGAAGTAACATATTTTTGCCCCTCATAATCAGTAGAGCCAAGAGCAATGTGCTTAAGGAAGAAAAATTGAGATGACTTCCGTGCAAATGATGCGGAAATCGAGTCGACGTTCTGTGGAAATTTGAAACATTTGCCGGCACTAGAGTTAATGTCAAATGTTACATGTGTATTAGGCATTTCTTTCTAATAGTTCCTCTCTTGCAAGTCGTGACATATGACCCTGTCTTTTAGCTCGTAGATGCGTTTTACAAAGACGTTTCGTGTGTCGGACATAAACTTGTCATCAGATTCTGGCAATCGTCAACCTTGAATGTTACGTGCTGGTTTCCTCAATAATTATTAATTTTCGTTCAGCTTGAATCTCTCTGCTGAGATTGGAATTTGTAGACTCAAACGCTCAATACTTTTCTCATTATTTAATATTATTTTGATTTCAGACTTAAATATTACAATTAATTTGAATAGTTCCCATAATATTGAATAATATAATCGCAAGAGTATCAAACTTGGAACACTGTAAACAGAATTTAAAGGTTTCTCTTCGAAGCACCCAAATTCATGAAAAATATTAAAGCAGACATGTCAAAAAATGGAAAATAATTTTCTATTTCCAAATTTGTTAAAATTATCATAACATTATTACTCAACAGATAACTTGCATCAATAAATATAGACACTACTAGTTCTTGATACATTTGCTGCTTGAAATTATAATACGTATGCTACTCCCCTTGCTTGTCCCAACATCAAATCGGCGGAAGACTGGAAAATGAGACTTTACCCCAGACTGATTAGGACAGGCATATCAAACCGCGCCCACACGGGCTACTTGCCCGCCTAGAGAGCCTGGCGCTCCTTCGGGAATGGGTAACTTCCCCTGACTCCTTAAAATCCAGAAAGGGGTGTACAAGCTGAAGCGGCGCGAGGGAATGAATAGTGGCTTCTTAAGAAAATGTGTTTACCAGTTTTTTCTCTCAAATAACCGAGAATTGTATTAGGTTTATATTCTTATTACTCTTTAATGCTTATTTTCTTACTAAATTATCCCGTACAAAAAATATCTTTGTTGAGTGACACGAATATTTTGAATGGTGAGTTCTTTCCTCATTTTCGTTTTGTGTTGTGTTATTAAATCATTCAGTTATTTATTGTATTTAGCAACAATGTAAAATAAATTAACAAGTCTCTATAAAGTTAACGCAATAAGTCTCGCTTATGGACGGACAGTGGTTTTAACGGACAAGAATAGTTGTCTGTTATTACAAACTCAAGCTACTTTTGATTCAATTTCTTTAAATTTTAATCTCAATTGAGAATTTGAAATCGGATTGATGTATTATTTCATTTAAATGGATCATTTCTCTGCCTTAAAGAGAAAATGGGAAGATATTTTGGTAAATTTGTGAGAATAATTGTCAAGTAACTTCTCCCAAAGAGTGTCATGGGCCAGGTTTCCAGTGACGTACCTGCCATTTCGTAGCATTTGTACAACCTTCATTTTTAAATCTCGCGCCGATTTCTCTAGACGCTGTGCCCGCGAGCTCAAGTAAGCTTCTTACCTTGACCGCGACCTTGACATGCCTGGATTAGGGCGCTGGAAATGGGGAAATACGACTCAGAATGAGGGGTAGGGGGAGAGAAAGATCCTGTCTGAACGGAAAGGATGGATAAAGGTGTAACAGAGGAGGTGGAGTGTGTGAATAAAAGTGTGTAATGGAAGGCAGGCACGGACAATGATGGTCATAATGGAGGCTGCAGGGTTGGCCGAGAAAAACAATGATCAGGTATGCGAGACTTCGTAGGGGGAACGGGACGGCACGGAACAAGAAATACGGTCAACGCCAAAATAATAGACGAAGAGAGAGATAGAAAGAAAGAGAGATGAAGAAAGAAAGAGAGAGAGAAAGAGAGAAAAGCGTGGGGGAATGAATAGGAAAGAATTTGAGGGGTAGGAGCGGGTTTGGAAAGAGCAGATGGGTGAAGAAAGGGGCGGGGACGAATAAGGAGGGGACAAGTGAGACGTGATGAATGGGGCGGAGACGAAGGGAATGGACGAATTCCTAGGCGAGGGGAGTGGGGATGAGTGGGGCTGGGATTGATGTAAGTGATTCCGGGAACGTCAACTACTAAGACCATTGGTCCTGTAAGTCTAGTGCTTGTTTTTCCTTCTTGAGGTGGCCGTGATCTTCCCCCACTGGATGACAAGATCTGGTGTCCACCTACTGTCCGCAAGCGATGTTTTCCCCTACCTGGTATTTCCCACCAGTGGGGCATCGCCCCAGCCAAGACAAGTTCTAAGCTCCCAGCCGGTCTCCCGGCGTATATGGTAGTGTAGGGCACGTAAGTGTAAATGTAAGGGGTAAGAATATGACAAGGAAGAGGAAGGAATGATCGCGTGCGGCCCGTGGCCCGTTTGTTAGGGCACTGCTCCGGCATTTATCCTATGTTTATCAGAGAAACCCCGGAAAACTACCGAACAGAGCAGCCGGCAGCTAGAATCTCCTCCAGACAGCGACTGTAAAGCTAGTGTCGAAAATCCTACCAACGTGTGGACTCGAACCTAGGACCTCCCGGTCAGAGACACTGCAGTGAAAACAGTTGACGCCCTGAACCACCTTTCCCGGTAAGTGGGGCGGGGACAAGAGGGTGGAGACTAGCGTGAGAGACAGCGGCAGCTGGGTCAAGTGGGGACGATTATGAGCCGGAAAAGTGAATGAAAGGAACGGTGGAAAGAGAAGCGGGTCGGCGGTTGGTTGGATGAGCCAGACCGGGCTGTGGAGCGGTGCGGAGGCGGAGGCGGGGGCGGAAGTCGTCTGACGTGGGCGGCGCCGCAGACAGGAAGCGGCCGTGTCGGCGCCCGCGCTAAACATTGTTTTAAATGGCACCTGCTGCCCCCTGGGCCCCGCCACGCCCTGCGCCCCGGCGCGCGCACGCCATAAGACGAACGGCCCCCAGGCATTCGATTCCGCCAGCGAGGATCCCCCCGCCTGCCAAGTATCACCGGACCACTGCGACGAAATCAGCCACCAAAATCCCGCGCAAGGGCTTCTACGCTCCGAAAGAGACAAACTATCTGAAGGTGTAAAAAACATATGAAGAAAAGAAAAAAGAAATGTGCGCAGTTTACAGAAAGGAACTCGCATTATAAATTTGGAATATTGAGTTATGTATGGAATATTGAGTTATGAATGGAGTTATGTTTTGTATGTTATGATGTATATGTTAAGTATGTTAAAATGTAAAAAATATAGTTTTCGTAATGTATACTTTAATTGAAAATGGAAATGATTTTTCAAAAAGTAATCATGAAGGTTGTAACTCTGGAAAAAAAATTGTGATATACCAAAATGACGAACAATTTTTATTATGGAAATGTCATTTTATATGACATAGACTATGAGAACGTCAATAGGCGATCGTGAGGGGTCGCTATGTGACAAATAAACAGCCGGCGATAAGGATAATTTTCGTTAGGTTGAAATGACAGAGCAGAGGCGGGATAAGCATTGTTTTGGGAGACAAAAGAAAAATACATAAAATTCGGATGCTTCCGAATTTTTAGAATAACATTGATTTGCTAGAGCAATGCGGTGATGAGCGGGTCGGCTCGTGATATATTTTACTAGATCGGGAAAAGACTGTAATTGACAGTTGTTTAAATTAACTATCGGTTTTTATATTAGGATAGAGTGTCTTTGTAGGAAGTAAAATTCGTGTCTAGGCGTCCACCACTAGGCAAGTGAGGGAAGTCACGGATTATAATAGTATCGCCGGGAGAATTTTGAAACAGATCACGGACATTAGGCGCGGACTTTATCCCGAAGCAAGATTCTACTGCGTCGACGGAGAAGGTTCTACTAGGCGCCATCGAACGAAGAAGTGGAGAGCGCGCGAAGACCCACGAGTGAATAACAAGGTTTATAATTATTGTAATACAGAGAAAACTGGTCATGACCAAAGAATGAATATTTTTTGATTATCATTATAATAAATTCTAATATGTTAAGTTGAAAGAAAGCTGGTTATCATTTTTCGTTACGTGCAATGGAGCATTTTAATATGATTTTCAGATTCCTCACCACTCTATATGGATGGCAGATTCAATAATTGGTTGCAGAGTAAGTAACAACAATTCTGAATTTCGAACCTCAATAAACTGAACTAGCCCAACATAATTTTGTAAGGAGAGATATTTAAATTACGTAGGAATCATTAGGTTTCAAGTGTAACCTTTTCCTGGCGCCCAAATTACATTTTTCAGTCATAATTACGTTTTAAATAGGCACCAGTCAACGTCGGACATGTTTAAGTATACACCAAGGGACAATAAAAATGTGAAGAAAACATTACGACTCGAATGTTAGTCCTATATAGTCTAGAGTTGGAAGAAGAGCGCAGGCTGACGCTAAGGTATTGATAAAGATTTTGCATAGAATGAGGAAGCTGCCACTCCCAAGATACATCAGCCAAACAAACGTAGGATAAAGTGCAACGTAAAGTGGTACAACACAATTCAACACGATACAGCACAGTCCTTAGGCACTTCCTGCAAAGCGCCTGCAAAGAAATGGAATGAACGCTTCAACGGGATATTTTCATTTAAAATATAGGAATGAATAAAATTACGAAAGAAAGAAAATAAAAAAGAGGATTATTGCTACGGATGCATAAAAGCGTTCGAGGTCGGCGCGCGCGGGATTACGGCTTGTCAAGACAAGAGAAGCGCCACTGGTTCGCAAGCCCGAGTTGCGGAACGCGAGTATCGTAGTCGCTCTTACATATAGTTCGATTTTTATATAATGTCCGTTGACATTACTTCATTATTACACCTCCTACCTTATAAACTGAATCTTTTTCAACAGTGGTAAGCACATTTCTGGGGCCAGGAGCGCCGGTGAGGACGTTCGCGAATTCATTAAAAAGATTCAAGAAATATGGCAGAAGATGTGACAATGATCTAATGTCATCGGTCACTTAAAGAAAAATCGAAGTACAAGGAGCCACGGCCGTCGGCGTAGACTGACGTATCTTGTGAGTTCGCTCAGGAGTGTTTGTAGTTATATGTAGTCTACGCCAACTGTGTCCGCTTCTGGATATTCTACTTCGACTTTCGTGACTTCGGCTAAGAACTGGTAAATCTCCAGATGACCACGAGTGCTTTGTTATTGGTACATCTTCAGGTTATATTGAACAATGCATTGTTATTGGTACGAGTTGGAACTCTGAAATTGTTTAAAGTGCACAATAAAATTTGTTAACTGTAAAATCTTACATGTTTGTTGGACATAACAATTATATTCAAAGTCGAAAGACAGAAAACGAAATTTAAAAACTTTGAAACTGAGGGTGTTTTAATTTTCCTATAATGCGTGACTGAGCAAATATTACTGTACGGAGTTATTTATTGCTTGTTTTGCTTTCGTCGACATAAAACTGGCATTTATTTACCTCTCCAAGAACAGTTATTACCCGCTTTATTTCATAGCCTGTTTAACATATTAACGAGTTATGCAGAGAACAAATTAATAAGCACGAACAAAAATAAACGTATCTACATGCAAATACATCCGATAAAACGCAGAGGTAATAAATAAAACGGCAAAAAGAACAGGAAAATATCTCTAACGGAAAATACTATATTCCCAGCGACTTCCTGAAGCACTCAGTTAAAAAGTACAGTTTTAGAGATACGGACGAACGGAATTAACACAACGATAAACGTTCGCTCCGCTGCGTCCGGTCATTCGCGGCCGGAGAATTAAGTCTTTGGGGCTTCGCGGCGCGGAAATTACTGCGAGAAGCCGCGCGGGCTCAGCACAGTGCGCGGCCGAGCGGCTGCGATTCCTTCCGCCCACCGCCCACCGCCCACCGCCCATTCACCCAACCTCCCGCCCGCTCTCCGCCCACCACCAACTGCCCAATGCTTACTGTCCACCGCCAACCGCTCATATCCAACCACCCACCACCAACCGTCCACTATCAACCGCCCACCGCCAACCTGCCATATCCAACCGTGTACCACCATCCGCCCACTGCCCACCGCACTCCATCCTCCGCCCATTCACCCAGCCTCCCGCCCGCCACCTACTGCCCAATGCTCACTGCCCACCACCAACCACCCATATCCAACCAACCATTCACCACCAACCGCCCACCGCTCACCGTCCACTGCAATACTGACGATGGAGGTATTTTTTCCTTAAAGAAATATATTCTTCAAAATTATATCTTTAAATCAGATCATGTACAAATTTTCATAACATGAGTAATATTCTGGTAAATTTTCGTAAAAAAATGGCTATTTGAAGAGTAAGATTTAACCAAGAACACCTTCACATTTTCTCTTTCCAGTTTTCGAATAAAGCTATCAATACTGAATACATTACATAAAAGTTATTTTTTATGATAACGTTTAATTTTTCAGCAATTACACAAATGTATGCTCAAGTAGTATTATAATTTTCCGTAACTGTTATAAATAATGCGAGAAAGTATGTGCCTTATTCTATGAAAGTAAACCCTTTATTACATTTTTGAAGGTTTTGTTTTTAGGATATCACAGGTGGTAAGAAAGAGTCCCACAATTTACGTAAAATTAAATCAACTATTTTATATATTATGCAATTTAATCACATGGCTCGAAGAATTTTTGTTTGTTAATAAACACTTAGAAACATTAAAATATTTACTCGCGCACAGATATGGGAATTGAATTGAATTGAATTGATATGGGAATATTTTGCTATAACACATAGGCGAAGGACTGGCCGCTAGAAACTAGGCCGCTAGAAACTAGGTTCCAGTACGGTACTATTTTTAATTTTATAACCATTATATAATCATTTACTACTGAGGAATATACTTACGGGGTCATTTAATTGTGTTGATAATCAAATTATATATTCTTATTTCAATTAAAGTTTTGGGATAATATTTTTATAGTATATATTACTGATATTAATATTTAAAAAATACACTACATAATATAATAACCGTATTATTCAATAAACCAACAACGAAAAATATTTTTCAAAACACAAATCCCCACCCGAATATCCGATCCTCCGCTGAAACTCATCCGCAGCGGCATCCCAATCGCTTCAAAAGCGAGCTGCGCATCGCATCGGCTCGCGTGGAGCGCTCCGGCCGCGCATTGCGCTCTTCTTCTGTCTGCGCGCTTCATTAGGCCGCGCGACCGCTCCGCGCTGCGCCGCGCCGCGCTGCGCCGTTCGCTGAATATGCGAATATTCTGGGCCGCGCGGGGCACGCGGAACATTATTAATGAACGCGCCGTAGACCCACTGGAGGTGCGCGCTGACCGGTATTTGCAGCGCGAGCGGGCGGGTGGGCTGTGGGCTGGTGGTTGGGTGGTCGGGTGGGATGTGGGCTGGTGGTTGGGCGGTCGGGTGGGCTATGAGCTGGTGGTTTGGCGGGTGGGTGAGCTGTGGGCTGGTGGTTGGGCGGGCAGGTGGGCTGCGGGTTGGTGGTTGGGCAGGTGGGTGGGCTGTGAACTGGTGGTTGGGCGGGCGGGTGAGCTGGTGGGTAGGTGGACTTGCCTGCGTGCAGGTGGCTGGGTAGGTTGGGTTGGTTGGGAGGACGGGCAGCAGGAGGTGTGGGGGTGGATGCCATTCGTTTCGAGTCAAACAGGTTCTGGTTGGGTAGAGAAGCAGATGATACTTGGCTAGCAGAAAGGGTAAGGGCAGAAAGATCTACGGTAAAAGATGGTGGCGTTGTTGTTGTTGTTGTTGTTGTTGTTGGTGGTGGTGGTGGTAGTGGTGGTGGTGGTGGTGGTAGTAGTGATAGAGATATTAGCATGCTAGTTGAAGTCAGTAGGTCACCAACAATGGAAATCAAACTTAGATGTGGATAAATGCATCAAGAATAGCATTAAACGAGGATGTGAAGTGATGACATCAATATTGATCGAGAAAAAGTCATGGGTTGGAAAATAATTGAGGGGTGAGTGTACAATAATTCAAAGAGATTGGAAAAGTGGTACAAATGATACATTCTTTGCTTTGGATATTAAACGCTATTACAGATGAGCTAAAGACATTTTCCAAATTTTCTCAAAAAAGGCTCCAAATTTTTTCTTTAAATTTCTTGTAAGAATAGAGTTAAATACAGTTATAAAGATGGCATAGGTCCGATTTTCAGGATTAACTCTGAGTGTTCGGAAATTGTAAAAGTATGAATTTTTTTCGACAACTTCTTACAACTACAATATTGAAGATGGATACATTTCCTTTAAATGAAATTTGTTGTTCATACATAGTTCTTTCATTAAGGTCATGTTGATATTTTTGTAAATTTTAGTATTTTTAATGCAAAAGAGCGAGCAATAGTCGCAATTTTAAAAAAATACAAAAACCTGATTCTCTCAAAAATGGTTCCAAATTTTTCCTTTAAATTTTTGATAGAGTTAATACCAAACGAACCCTGTACGAAGACATATAAGCCATACTGCTCTATTCTTTTGGTTTTTCAAAAATTAAAAAAAATTGTTTTACTTGTCTCTCACGTCGATAATACTTACATTAGAGACGATTTATTTACAGTATTATATTTATGAGTGCATTTGCTTTAGATAATGTCAATTTTTTTTTCTAAAACACAACAGTTTTCTATGAAAATGAGCTCGAAATTCCGCATTTTCACAAATGCTTAAACGCCACTTTCTCAAAAATGACTTCACATTTTTTCTTCAATTTTTTCCAATGGATAGCGCTTATTTTATTATTTAATATGACGTTAAGTTTATTTAGCTGTATAATTTTTTTTCAAAAATTACACAAATGCAATTTTTTTAAAATATCTCTCACGTCGTTAGTACGTTAATTTCCTTCGATTATAATAAATTATTACATTTGTGAGTGGAAGTGCTTCAAATGAGTTTCAATGAAAGTTTTTGGTAAACTCAATAGATTCCTGTGAAAAAGAGCTCCTAATTTCGCATTTATAGTACTACTTAATACTCATTTTCTTAAAAAACAGCTTTAAATTTTTCATCGAAAATTGCGATTTAGGAAGAGGTTTTACGCTTCTTTTATATTCTTAAAATAATATTTCGGTTCCACTATTAGGAAACCGAAAACTTGAGAAAATTAAAAAAACATGTTCTTTGAGCGACGATAGATGGTAGCTGGCAAGAGGATGGGCCAAGTCCGTAACGTCGGTCCACACCAAGGAAATAGAAAACGTTACTACGAGAAATCTGCGCAATTCTATAGCCCCTCTAGTTATTTTTGTGACCATTTTGTCATTTTTACGCATTCTGTTTCCTTTTCCTGTTTTCTGTTAATGAATGTTACAATAATTTACAATGACACACTAAAACAGTGTTTATGGTTACATCAGTTCATGACAAAATTCACTAGTGCAGTTGACTCTGTTTTTTGATCTCCCAAAATTACACGGATCTTCGGTAACTTACTCGACTTTTCAAAACTGACGGTTGGAAGATCGGAGCTAAGGATAACATTTCCTTCTAAAATAATTCAAATTAAATATAATTTTATATAATCAAATTTTATTTTAAATTGTAAAATTCATTTGATAAACAAACATTATCATACTCACTTTGGTTCCTTTTTTAAAAATTAGGTAATTTTCCTCTAATTTTTAAGTCAATTTATAGGTCATTTTCAAAGAAATTTTAGGTCATCAGAATACGAGTCCTGGCCATTAGCAAAGCTGGCTCTGAGCTACACTCAGCCGGTGCAGGTGTTGGTGCGAGCAGCAATAACACCAACGATCCGGAGGGGGCGCGACAATTCAATTATCGAAAAACAAGAGGTCGATGACCATATTGCGAAAGCACTCGCGAACACACCATTTTCATATTGGTAAACTCTCGCTATTCATGTTGCAATATTTTCTGTGCGGTAGGGAATAAAAAATCCAACGTGCTCACGATCCCATACAAAATAAAAATTTTAAAACATTGTTTCTTTTGCATTCTCCGAAGCTCACGCGATGTGAAACATTTTCATGAGCATCATGTGAATTTCAGAAAGTTTGATTTGTCCACGCCTCAATGTGTAACCGCTATAACCTCACATGCAAATGCAATGGCGTGAAATAAAAATGAACTCATGGTTGAAAGTATTCATGGACAAACCGCACTCAAGGTTTAATAATGAATTATTCTGTTGGTCGGAAAATTTCAACTAAATATATCAAGGCATTTATTAAAGTTAGGGTATTACTCTGAAATAGATTCTCCAGCATTTATAAAAAGTATTACAGAAACGAACACGTAAATGCAACAGCAATTAAAAGTGTAACATTTTTATAATTATAGAATTGAGAGATAATTGGAAAAGTTAAATTGAAGGAAAATAAAACGTCGCTTGATGCGTTGCATTCGGAGAAAAATAACGTTGACAAAGCTAATGACGATAGTTGACTTCACCGATTCTGTAAAGCAAGCACATCAATCTCCACTGATTTTCCCGAGAGAAAAAGTCACAAAAAGTGCCGTTCTCCCGCACACGACATCGTATTCTGATATTCGGCTTGTCCACACAGAGGACGCGAAATCCGATTATTTGCTTTCAGAGGACGTCACCAAAGGCGCTATTGACGAAGACGGCGGGGGCGGCGGGTAAGGCGGAGGGGGTGGAAGTGACGGAGCCAGGGAGAGGGGGTAGCGAGGAGGAAGCGACGTCGGTAAGGGTGACAAAAGTGACGACGTAAGTGGCGGGTGGAGGCGATAGGGGCGGACAAGCGGAGTATGTGGCAGCAGGGTGAAAGGATGAGAGAGGAGGCAAGAGTCTGAAATGATGAGTGAAGCGGTGGCAGAGGAGGGAGAAGGAGGCAGTGATGGTGGCGGCGGCGATGGCATTGGGAGTAGATAAGACGAAGCGAAAGGAAGAGATCGGAATGGAGTAGCGGTGGGAGGGAGAAAGCGCGGCGTGGAGGGGGCAGCGGCGGAGGAGGAGAAAGCGACTGCGGTCACGGCAGCGGCGGCTGACATGCAAGAGACGGGGGACGGCGAAGGCAGCGGTGACGCCGAACGGCGGCAAAGAAGAGAAAGAGTGAAGGCAGTGATGACGGCGGAGGTGGCGGACATGACGGAGGCGGTGAAGGCGGTGGAGGTGGCAGTAGGGGCGGGGGTGGCGGCGAAGGCGGCGGCGGAAGCGCTGGCGGAGATGGCGGCGGAGGCAGCCGCGGAGGCGGCTGCGGAGGGGCGGCGGCGGGGAAGGCGGACGTGGAGGTGGTGTAGGCGGCAGAGGCGGGAACGGAAGCGGCGGGAGAGGCGGCAGCGGAGGCAGCCGCGGAGGTAGCAGCGGAGGTGGGGACGGAAGCGGCGGTAGAGGCGGTGGGGGGGGGCGGAAGCGGCTGCGGAAGCGGGGACGGAAGCTGTAGCGGAGGCGGTGGCGAAGGTGGCGGCGGAGAGGGCGGCAGAGGCGGCGGCGGAGGCGGTGGCTGGTGTAGAGGCGTGCGGGTGTGGCGGCGTCGGAGGGCATGGTGGAGGCGCCACAGTGGCGCCGGGGCGTCGCGGCGCCGGCGGGGTCGCTCGCGAGACGGCGCCCGCGGACATAATCCCTCGGCCGCGGGGGCGCGGGAGGAGGGGTGACGCCAGCGGATAACGTGGCCCGACAGCTGTCCCCGACGCCCTCCTTCTTTAATCGCATTTGCTGACCGCTTCAACGACCCCGCCACACTGGCCATCGTCGCCGCCGCCCCACCCACGCCACCTCCACATCCTCGTCTCAGCATCATGAGTCGAATGACTATTCCAATCAAACGAAATTTCACAAAGAAAGCATGGAATTTAAGACTTATTTCACAACGAGAAGGAAAATAATGAAGGAATTACAGTATATAGATACGTTTATTGAAGTTCAAAAACAAAAAAAATAATAGGAGGGAACAGAAGTAGTTGTCAGGAAAGAATATTGTTATTAGAATGCAGCTTGCCACATAGACGATTTCTACATGAATGGAAAAATGCAAGCTAGGAAAACAAATTTATAGCTTGAATTACTAAAGTTCAGATTTTTTGTCTCACATCACTGTGAAATTCTTATTAATATTCTCTTCAATGTCAAATGAGACCTAACATAATTTTGTCCGATCAAAATCTTCACAATATTATTTTTTGAAAGAGGAGAACCACCAGTCGGTCGACTTGTGTGGAGGCAGACAGCGTTGCAATTGGTCCATGAAGCTCGAAATTTCAATTTGGTTAGAAAAATTGACACTTTTACGAGGAGAATTCGCGCAAGAATATGTTTCATGTAGTATAGAGAAAGGACATAAAAAATTGATCACTCAAAGTGAATAGCAAACGTCATATTACGTCGCAAGAGATAAAATTTTTGTTGTTGGAGAAGGAATGTTTTGTCGGAGAAGAATTGGCAAACGAATAGGCGACAAAAATATGATCTGAAATCAAGAAAACTTCTCAAGAATGACTGTGATATAAATGTGATTGCATATTCTCGTAACTCCTCTAAATAATGCTTTCCGTTGCAGATAACTTTCACATAATATTAATTCGTAATGTATATACTTAATTCTAATATAATATTCAACACCATACAGTTTATCCTATCAAGTTAAATAAATTGTTTCTTTAATTTCATGAAAAACAATTTCGAAAGATATTTTCGAAGATATAATAACGTTCGATAAGTCGGTACAAATGTCATGGGTCAGAAAGAGAAGTAGATACATGGTTTATGTTTCAATAGATTCACTTATAAATTAAGACACTTTTTCATGAATTTATTAATTCTTTGCTTAAAGATGTAATTGCTATTGTACTTTCTTCTGATAAACGAATGTATTCTGTAGTCCGGATGGTATGGGGGAGATTGAAGATAATTTTTAGACGGTGAATTAATACTACATTAATTTTTCAAAGGAAAACAAACTATGCTAATGACAAAAATATACGGAGCGTGATGAAAGCATCCCTGAGCGTTGGTTCTACTTTAAAAGGCAATTTACGACGTGTTTCTCTTTCTCTCTCATACCAGAAATTTTCTTCAAACTTGACATTCATCTGTCGGTAATGACTTTCTTGAAAATTATTTCTGAAGCATTTGTGACTTTTTGTCTGCGTCGTCAGTAAATGCGTTCCTTAGAGAATAATATCCTCTCATTTCTGGCACTTAGTTGGCAAAATTCTGGAACCTCGAGTTCCTAACTGCTCACTATGGTTCAGGATTCCGGAAAGTTGAGCTGAAAGCGACAAAGCATATACAGAGTTTAGTAAGGCCGATCCCTTTATGTTTGACTTTATAACTTCCTCTGAAGTGTCCGGAACTTTTTCGTCAGTGTACACAATTATTTATTTCAATAGCAAGAATAATTTTCTTTTAAGAGTGAGATGGTCTACGAATATAATAAATTTGTCTAGTACTATAATTGAGTCATTCTTCCGTTGGTTGGTTCGTTGGTTGTTAGTGATACTAGGCGCGTGAACTACTGAGGTCACTATCCCCATGAGTGTAATTCATGTTTTCCCCCTCGGGTGATGGCGGAGATCTTCCCGCGCTTGATGGCGAGATTCAGCGCCAACCTACCGTCTGCTAGCGGGGCTTTCCTCAACCAGATATCTCCCACCAGCGGGGCACCGCCCCAGCCGGGACAAGTTCTAAGTCCCCGACCGGTCTCCCGACATGTGTGAGAGTGTAGTGCATGTTAGTATAGGTGTGTGTATAAGGGGTAAGAATAGGACAAGGAAGAGGAAGGAAAGATCGCGCGCGGTCTGTGGCCCGTTTTTTAGGGCAGTGCTCCAGCTTTCGCCTAGTGTTGATGGCAAATATCACGAAAAAGTACCGATCAGAGTAGCCGGTCTGTAGCATTCTCTTCCAGACAGCTACTGTATTCGACCAAGCTGACAAGCTAAGGTCGAAAATCCTGCCACCGTCGAGACTCGAACCTAGGACCTCCGGGTAGAGACACTGTAGTGACATCAGCTGATGTACTGACACACCTCTCCTGAGACATTTTCCCGAAGAAGAGCCATAGGTACATACAGCCTTTTCCTGCAAATCGACTTAAAAGAACCGCCGTTATTTGATCGTTGGTAAAAATTTCAAGTGGGTACGTCAACTGTGATGAGTTACAAAAAACCTGGTAGGTAAACGTAGTAATCTGATTGATGAGAATTTTTGCGTATGAGCTCCGCGTTAATGATTTTCATATCTTTAAGGATGGATAGTGATCCAGAACTAATTACAACTTCACAAAACCGTGTGAAGAAGGCGAGTGTTAAACGTGAGATAAGAAAACTTTAGCGTCAGTCGAGTAAAGCATATATTTCAAGTGCTGGTGTTAAGGTACCGGCAAATACGTTTCGGATAGAATTGCCGTGTTGCACCGAGAAGTGTTTTGGGAGGTTAAGTTGCGCGACTCAAAAATAACTTTTGTTTAAATTTTATTCTGAAGTTAACAATAAGCAAGATTCTACTTTAGCTCAATGTATGATACTATATCAAACTGATTGAAGAGACTAAAGGAATTTTTTAAGATTAATCAACAGAATAGATGGAAATATGTGCTTTCTTGAGAAGGTATGAATATATAAGTGTGTCGAAGGTTGGTACATGATTTTTTTTAAATTAGTGCAAAGAGTATTCACGTAGTTAATATTACACCTTTTGAATACTAGCGTTAATCTCAATTTGTTGCAAATAATAAAATACTTTCTAGATATATTGGTTCCCTTACTTTACTTGCAATAGCAAGTTGTTCTGTGAAAGAACGCCGTATAACGCACAGTGTTTATTGTTATTTACTCTGAAAAATAAATAATGTTTGGCCAAATTCAACTGACATATTGTTTCCTAATGTGTTAAGGATTCTATTTACATTACTAATAATTTAAAACCCAAAATCTAATATGAAATAAAAGCATAAGAAACAAACAAAACATTTTTCTCAAACCAAACATATTCACTTCTTCCGGAAAACGCCTAAATCGATCTAAGCTGTTAAACTGTTTAATGCTACACTATTACTTATTTTTGTAGGTGGTTCAGAGAAAAAATTCTGCAATTACATAATGTAGATGTTTTGTGGAGAATATAAGGCTTGGTGGTGCCAGATAACAAAAATGTGTTTTTTAACGAATACAGTACGTTCGTCTTTCGGTGGTAAGAACCTGGCATCGCACACAATATAACAATACGCTATCTTTTATATGCGTATTCAAAAACCTGAATGATGAGATGTTACATGACTTAAATGAACATTTTATAAACATTATTGGAACTGAAAGAAAATATTTTAGATTTATATAGATATTTAGAATATCTTTTTACGGTTAAGAATTGTCCCACGCTTACCTGTACTGGGATCGCCTTTAAGCACGAAAATATATATAACGTCTTGCGAAGTGAGTTTTTAGTTATTTGAAAAATCCCTCTATTTACCACACCTTTACCAACGCAAGACTCACTCAAGAAGAATAGTGAACCGCTGAACTTTCTTTCCCTCGGATCAAAATCAAAGTCTCTTTATAGAGAGCCAAACAGTCCAATAAATGTTTATACCTAAGAAACTTTTATTTTACCTTATTTTAAAGCATCGTACTATGCTGCAATTTCTATACCTGTCGAAGGTCAAGTGCAGGAATTCAGAAAGTAAATATTTCGTGGCAATTTGATCTCCTCAGGTGAAAAATAATGCCTCTTTATAGGCAGCCGAACAGTTAAATACATTTGACACCTACGAAACGTCTATTATTCCGCTATTTTAAAGCCTCTTGCAATTCTACTATTGAAGATCTTTGCATAAACTCAAGAAGAAGAAAACATCCGTTGGAAAGTGAAAACTAATGCCTCTTTATAGGCAGCCGAACAGTTAAATACATTTGACACCTACGAAACGTCTATTATTCCGTTATTTTAAAGCCTCTTGCAATTCTACTATTGAAGATCTTTGCATAAACTCAAGAAGAAGAAAACATCCGTTACAATATCCTTTCCTTGGGAGAAAACCTATTATCCTGTATAGCAAGCCAAACAGTCAAATAGAATAAGTTTGCTCTTTACGAAAGTTTATTTATCGGTTACTTTAAAGACTCTTACTATTCTTCCCCTCCTATATCTTTTGATGGTCATATGTATAAACTCAAGACGAACATATTGAGTGCAATTTCTTCTCTTTAAATGAAAACGAAAGTTCCTTTAAAGGGATCACAACAGTCAAATAAATTTTCCAACTACCGAACGTTTAATTTTCCGTTATTTTAAAGCGTCTTGCCATCTTCTCTTCTTATACCTGTTGAAAGTCATACGTATAAACTCAAGAAGAAAATATAGCGGTGCAATTTCTTGTCCTCAGGTGAAAACCGACGTCCCTTTATAGGGAGCAAAACAATCAAATAAATTCGCCGCGCAGGAAGCGTTTATTAGGGCCATTATCCACGGTCCCCTGCGACGCGCTCGTCGCTCGTCTTCTATTCCCTCCGCGCCCCGCCCCCTTCGCCCCCCGGCGGCCTCGCTCGGCCCGTCGCCGCCGCGCGCCGCGCCTCGCCACGCCGCTCCTCGCCGCGCAGCCCAGACGCCTTGCGCCTCGAGGCTTACGCTCCTTCGCAATCGGATTAGCTGCAAGTTCCCGGTGTTCACATTAACACCTGCATCTAAATGTTAATGCAATAACATCCTTAATCGGCGCTCATCCCCAAGCCCCGGGCGACGCGCCAGTCGCCGACGACGCCCGGGGACAAATTTATGCCGGCTAAACCCGGCCGGCCCTACCCCCCTCCTCCCCCGCCGCCGTCGTATAATCTAGGGCCCCGAGCGCGATGCGCTATCCAGCAGTCTGGGTTCGTCCTTGCGACTGTCGCTCTGGTGACGTCGAAGCGCTTTCTGTCTCCACTCAACGCTCGTGTCGCTGCCATAGGTACACATTCATTTCTGTTTCTCTGCCATCCTTTCGCGTGGTCCCATGGCTGATTGGTTGATTAATGTTTCCAGGTGCGTCAACTTCCAAAGTCATGTATAGTGCTTGTTTTCTCCTCGGGTGGTGACTGCGATCCCTCCCGTTGGATGGCGAGACCCGCTGGATCTTCCGATATGCGTGGAAATGTAGTGCATGGTAGTGAAAATGTGTGTAAGTAGATGGCGAGGAAAGGACAAGGAAGAGGAAGGAAAGATCGCGCGCGGTCTTTCCGTGAGTCCGTTTGTTAGTGTACTGTTCCAGCATTCGCCTGGTTTCGATCGGGGAAACTACCGATCAGAGCACCCGGCCGCTAGAACTCTCCTCCAGACAGCGACTGAATTTGACCTAGCTTGTTTCGAAAATCCTGCCACCGTCGGGACTCCAATCGGCAGGGTCGATTCTCTATTGGGAAGATATCCGGAGAAGGAAACTCAATAAGCCACAATGTAGGTTGGCGCCACATCTCCAATCGCTAGCGAGGGAATAGAGTGACCCCTCTACTTCCCGGAATATAAAATACATTACACTAACCGGACTAACTACAATAGAAGTCGACGCGCCCAGAAACACTATATACTTACACGCTTCTGAATTATTGTCGAAGTATAGTCGCTACAATCTCTCTGTCTTCATTGCCTTCCCTGCACACAGCTTTCATATTGTATCTCCGAATAAGCTTCGCCCAAGAGTTTGCATCGTTGCCTAGTCACAAAGAGGCGTTTTCCTTCGCCTGCCATCACATCATTTCTATGGTCTCTTTCTCTTTTCTATTACGCAGCAGAGACTACGATTGTATCTACCACATTCAGTGTTGTCGGCGTTCTGTACTTTACGTGTCATCTCGCCGCTAATGAATCTGTTTACTTCTCTGAAGTCGCCCCTACCGCAGTTACAAATTCATTCCTGCCTTTCGGATGGTCTCTTTTGTGCTTCCTTCGTCGCTGCCTCGCGCTTATTCTCTTCCATCTTGCAGATCATTGACTAAAGTCGGTTATTACGCAACAGTACGAAAATGGTCAGTGATAATTTTTGTTGGTACTGCTCTGTACCTAAAATATTCTGAAAAATCACGATGTTTTCAGCGTTTCTAATTTTCATCATTTATTATACATGGATTTATTTTATTTTAAATAATTGAAGTCGCTTCTTTCTATCAAGTTTTATTTTTGAGATTTTTATTCTTATAAATGATGATACTTACTAATGATATTTTTAGTCGCATCGTTGCAATTTAGATCTCATATCTTCAAAAGTATTTTATATTATTATTATAAACGATTGTTTTTGTACGTGTTTGATTGTTTTCTTTAAGATATTAATTTAAATTGTTGACAAACTACTTCTGCTTTTCTAGTAGAGTTCAGAGGTCTCTTCAGAAAGTTTGAATTAACTTAATCGATAATACTTATTTATACGCTAATAATATTATTTCTTTCTTTTGGGATTAGTATTATTTGTACCAACAATCAGCAGTAAAGCATAATAGTTTAACTGAAAATATATCTTTGGCATTTCTTATACAGGAGCAGATTATCTTAAATTTATTGATTTTTAATCTTTTGTCTGTATATATTGTTATATCCTGGAGCCTTCAGCGTCAGTTGTAACTGCCTAACACTCTCATTCCCACGCAAGTATACTCGTCATTGCTCGGTCGCTGTTACAGTATCGTTCCTACTTTTGGCTATAGACCTTTTTTCAACTCCATTCTACTTTTTGAAGAGACGCCGAGACGCCACCACTTCGGACTTTCTATTACTTGCTACCGCTCCTATTCCAACATTGCTCTTCTCTGGTCCTTCCTCTTACATCTTAGCGTTTACTCAAGAAGAAAATATCTAACTACAATTTATTCACCTCAATTAAAATTTATGCTACTTTATAGAGAGAAAAAACAGTCAGATTTAGCACCTGCAAAGCCGTTTCTTAGGGTCAGATCCTGAATCCTTTACTCTTTCTATGCATCAGCTCTTATTACTGCTACCCTTTTCTTACTCACAAAACGTATGACAAGTCATCTCTTACATCTGAGAGCTCGCTCACTGTCTTGACTTTTGCCAACGCTCTGCAGACTGCAATCGCGTAAATTAACCCTGAAACATTGGCATTAAATCTCACACACCCCGAGGGTATATTTTTTGGAATGATGGTTGGTGAGATTGATTTATACATCTGAGCATTCATACAGCTACCCGAAGATAACTTCAGTACTCGCCTGTACTTTGTTGCGAATCGATTGCCTGTTGTGAAAAATGAAAATCTCACTGTCAGACTTGGCGCCACCGCAGGCGCAAAAATGAGTATTGAATATTTCAGTAAAATAACACTTAAAGAAATTATTTAACTCAAATGTATCAGTTTTAAAATTCACACACATTTGTATATGCATCAATAATAATTATTATTATTTAAATAAAACATTCATTCTTTTAACACAAAAAATAACTTAGAATTTTATAACATACTTTGCTAAATCTTTAATAAGGTAGTTCAAAATGCAATACTAGTTTATACCACGCAATTTCTGTTTTTAAAATAACTTGCCGTAAGTGGAAGTACCAAAAGAAGTTTCACTAAACTATTAATAATTATATATTACATGCAGCTAGGAAGATTTGGCGCAGCCACTCACGTTGCAATAAGTGGCGTCCCTTCCGCAACGCTAACCTTCGTTTCTATCACAACTCAGTTCCTCACTCAATCTGCACAGCGCCGATTAATCTCTCCAGATCCCCGCAACCACTCCACTTCCGCCTCACTGGGGCTTCCAGCCGCGCCAATAGCCACCCACTATCACGCCCACCATCGCCCCCGCCTTTGTCTCCCCAACCGCCGCGCCGCCTGGGTGCCCGCCGCTTTACCCCGACCCACAAGCGTACCCTGCGAACGTAATACGTGCCGCAGTAATAGAATTTATGAAATCATATTTCAACCTCCCCCCCCTCTCCGTCGGCATCTCTCTCACCCCGGCGCTTTCAGCGCCTGGATGTCTATTTTGGTACGGTCGAATAAATCGCAGAGAGGGTAACAACTCAGAGGGCCAACGGGTATTATTGATACCTGCTTGTCACGCGCCGTTGACGGCGTCTGCGCTGATAAGGATTAGTCGCTCGCGTATCCGAAACAAACACTTTTCGTCCCGAATGTGTTTAATACGTTCTCGTAGTCACGTCTAGAACAAAGGCAGAACGCAAACGGGCCTGCAGGAAATATGGAACGTCCGAGATGAATTTAGTGCACACGGGCTGAGCCTCACGCGAAAATAGTTTTTGCTAATATTGTGTCGAGGCGTCATGTTCGTATAAAATTAAAAACTGCTTTTCGCCGGTACTTACGGCTACGAATTTGCATTTTAAAGACGGTCGGTTTATTCGCAAACAAAACGTCGTATATTCGGCGCCTCGTATGTAATGCTGACACGCAATTTGGGCCGCTGTTGTACGTCTGGGTGAGGAGTTGGGGGTCGGTGGATAGGTTGCCGCAGCGGTGATGATGGAGGGGGTCGTGGGGAAGAGAAGGAGGTGGAGGGGAGGTCTGAGGAGGGGGAGGATGGTTGGGGAAGACGGAGAGTCGCGCCGCCAACTGAGATGTTGGAAAATTCATGAATCAGAAATTTATGAGTAGAATCTCCAAAAATACATAGCGTTTCTCTCAGCTGGGGAACCCGGGTACCTTTAAACATTCATTGCCAACGCGACGGCGATGGGAGGAGCTCAGTAACTCCAACCCCACGCTTTTACGTTCCTGTTTTAGTCAGTGTCATCTTTCATGGTTCCTACTTTCATCCCATCATCTTTCACGGTCTGAATCATCTTTCAGTCTCGCCAACACAGCGACATACACAAGGATGGTTCTCAAAATTCTAAATATAGTGTTTGTTATGCCGTTATTTCTGTGAACAAACATTTGAAATGTTACCTTTAAAGACATGACCGTCGTTTAATCATGTCTGCGTAGATAACTTACTTAAATACCATGTGATTTATCTTGCAGTTAGTTTTTGAAGAAAATGAGTTAGTATATTAACAATAATAATGAAAATGACCTGATATATCCAAAATTAATGTTTTAAAACAGTCTTTTAAATAAAATGAAAAGTAAACCTTTACTTTAATTGGCACTTCAAGTGATACAATTGACAATTTTTAACGTTTTTAACGATTATTTTATTGACCCGTTAATCATTATTTAATGAGAAAAGTGCAACCCAACAACACACTTGTGATAACTGCTTGATTGTGGAAATAAGTAGAGACAGAATCATACTTTAGAAGCAAAGATGAATTCAAGTAATAAAACCTAGTACAGGGAACAGCCATTACTAACAAATAAGGGTTTAAAACTTGAAGCAACGTTGGGGAACCTTTTCTCGTCTACAAGACTCATCAGATTGTGTAGCCAATGATGCAAGGGGACAAACGCAAATTCGGGCGGAGGGTTGAGGAGCGAGTGGCGAAGCAACGAGGGCCTACGGTGCTCCTGGGAGGAGAGGCGCAGGGGCCTGAGGCATTGACGGGGCCGAAGGCAGGGGCGCCGAGGACCGGCCCGATGTAACGTGCCGCTTTACAGCCGGCGCCGCCTTCGGCAATCTGTTTTATATTCGCGGTGACCGCTCTACTTGCCCGCCAATAAAAGGCGGGACGGCGAGGCCTCGGTCCGAGGAGACGGGCGGGCCGATCTTTTTCCGGAGGAGGCGCGGAGGCGACGAGATGACTGCGGAGGAAGTCCGTGGCGGGAATGAGGAGGAGACGGTGCGGAAGGAAAGTCGATGGAGGAAAAAAAAGTGGCGAGAAATGATGGCGGGAAATATTGGCAAACTACGTGAGGGAAAATATGATAACGAGAAATGAGGATAGTAGGGAGAGAGAGCGAAGGAAAAATGCGATGTCGTGGAGGCAAGTCAGACGTTGTAAGTATGTAGCGGAGAACGGCAATCTTGTGAGTGGCGGATAGCAAGGTGAGACACTGGCGAGGAAAGGTGTTGTAGAGGGACGGTCGGCGAAGGAAAAAAACGGGGCGAGAAATGATGGGGGAAATATTGGTGGGGTAAGATGACAGAGGCGACAGTCCGCGGGAGGGGAAAATGTTGACCGAAAAACGCGCGAGGAAGATATGATAACGAGAAATGACGATAGTGGAGAGAGAGGCAAAGGAAAAATGCGATGTGAAAGCAAGTCAGGCGGGGGAAGTATGTAGCGGGCAACTCTCTCTCGCGGATAGGGGATAGCGAGGTAGAACGATAGCGGAGACAGGTGATGGCAGTAAAAGGCCGCGAGGAAGAAAAGTGATAATGGGGAAATCGGTCACAGAAAAAGAAGGTATTGAGTATGCAGGACAGACCGCTGGGATATGACAGCAATAGTGGGTGGTGAATACATCGAGACGGCGTGCGTGCATTGTGGCAAGAAGATAGTGGAGGACATGGAAGCTGGCGGCGTGGAGGAAAGCGAGGGAACTGTGAGGGCCGCCACGTGGCGGCAATGGGAAATGTTTTGGTGAGAAGGAAGGGTGGGAGAATGGGAACGTTGGCAGCGAGGGCGTTGTTAGTGGGGACGATGAAAGGAAAGAAGTTGCAGTGGAAATGTAGCAGGAAATGTGGCAATGACGGGGTGGCAGTCACGGTGGAAGCCGGGGCGGCAGTAGGAGCAGCTGTAGCAGGGACGGCAGCAGCTGGGATGACGATAGCGGGGAAGGCGATAGCGAAGACCGCAGTAGCGGGAACGGTGGTGGCGAGGATGGCAGTAGCGGGGAAAGCGTTAACGGGGAATGCGGTTGCGGGGATGGCGGTAACGGGGAAGGCGGTAGCAGGGACAGCGGAAACGGGGATGATAACGCGAGCGGCTGTAGCGGGGCCGGCGGTAGCGGGGGTTGTTGTGGCGGAGACGGCGGTAGCGGAGAAGACGTAAGCTGAGCCGGTGGTCAGGGAGGCACTTGCAGGGATGACAGCGAGAAGAGCGATAGCGGGGACAACGGTGGCAGGGTACGACGGTTGCGGAAAAATGTAGCGAGAAAGTCGGTAGCACGGACGGTAATAACGAGCATGCCAATACCGGGGACAACAGTAGTGAGCGCGCATGTGTCAGGGACGGCAGTCATGGGGAAGGCAATAGAGAAGTAGACAAGACATGACCTAGCGAGAATGATGGTAGCGGGTACGGCTGTGAATGATGTAAGGCGGCAGAGAGGACCGTGCAGGCGCGGTCGCGGGCCAGCTCAATGGTCCGGTGGCGGTGAGGGAGGCCGTGTTGTTGGCGTCGGCTGAGCGGGCGGCCTCGCGTCCCCAGCGTCCTTCCGACCGGCATTAAGCTTTACCGCGTCGTCCCGAATTTTAAGGGCGGATGCTTCCCTCCGGAACGCTGCCCCGCCACCCGGACTCCCCGCCCCGCCACGCTCCTCTTCGCTCGCCGGGGATGCGATCGAGTCCTGCCTGCAAGGACGCCGCCCCAAAGGCAGAGCGAGCTCTGGCGGCTACAAAACAGTTCAACGCGTTCGTGCTTTCGCTTAAAATGATACGTAAAATCTATAACTATATATGTGTTCTTGTACTAAATCGTAATTATTTGAAAGTGTTTCATTTGCAGAGTCGGCGAATTTTTATTAGTATCAAATATTGCTTCAAAATGGTATTTCATGAATGTAAGTTCATTTCTTATATATAAGAAACTAAGTTATACGCCCCTTCCTCGCTCGCCGGGGATGCTATTGAGTCCTGCCTGCAAAGACGCCACCCCCAAAGACAGAGCGAGCTCTGGCGGCTACAAATTCCTGCTTCCTAAGATTTGTTTAAAATGGTACGTAAAAACTATATATTGTAATGGGACAGTCGCTCACGTATGGCATCGCAAACCATAAATATAAATTGTATTTTCAAACGCATATTGAAATGCGTAGTGAAAGCGCTTGTCCAAGGGCAGCAGGAAAGGAGACATTTTCCCGTTACCTGCGCGCCGCCGATGCGGACGAGGAGGCTAGTCTTTGTTAACTAGCCCCCCCGGGGGCACGCCCGTGACGTCATTGGAATTTCCGGCCGCCGCCAACCAGCGCCGGCGATTTAGGCGAAATTCTGACGTCGAACAAATTCCCTTGAAGACGCTACTTCATAGCGTCAACCGCCACGCCGATACAGCCGCGACTGGCCACCCCGTGTCGCGTGATGCCGCAGGCCAATAGGCGTGAACATCGCGTGGGCGTGATCACGTGACCCTATGGAGCCGCGGAGCGGCGAAGAAAGATAACTGGGGTTCTTCTGATTCGAACTGCGGAGGAGAGCGGACGCCTGGCTGAGGGGAACAGCGGGCGAGGGCGTAGGTGTTCTTCCGGAAGACGCGAGTCAGCTTTTTTTGGCTTCGGCCACGTACGTGCGAGAACACGCACAGTAGAATGGCCTCGGGTGTTTAAGTTGGGCTCTGCCGGCCCGAGCTCCGTTAATTACGATCGGCAATAGGAAGTAGGGACCGCCGATATTTACGCGCCGTCGACCGTCAGAGGCCAGGGCGCGACGAGGCGGTCACGCCACGCATCGCGAGCGGCCCCGCCTGTTGCGATCAGCTCTGGAGGTAGGCGAACCCGAGGGCAAGAGTCGCCGTTGCTGGCGCAGAGGCGCGCCTGGACACTTTTCTGTGCCGCGGGTGCCGACCACGCCGCCACCGCCGCAGCCATCGACCCCGGGCGCCGCCTTTCACGCGCTCGGCTACTGAGTGGCCATCGGCTGATCCAGGCTATTCATCGCCGCTGGTTCGGGCAAACGCCCGGGCCATCGCCACGGCTGCGCTAGTCTACCTGGGAAGGATACGAGCGAGTAACCGCTCGTGACCCCCGCCTGTGCCGGCGCGACGAACTCCGTGCCCTGCGAGCAGCTGCTGTGACGGGAGATGGGCGAACGACCCGTCGAAACGCCAACCATGTAAAATAGTTGTAAGTTAGTCTGTAAGTCAGTTTTTTTTGTATTCGGCTTCACCGTGATTTTGCCTAAATATCTCTTGTTAATTAAATTCAAGCTAAATGACGAAAATCTTTCATTCTAAGTCGTATGCCAATGCCCACGCCACGCATGTTCCCGCTAGAAATTTCAGCGTTTTCAGTGGGGGTAGCCGGGCAATGCTTTAACTTGCAACTGGCGCCGGGAAACAGGTAAGTCGAGGTCAACCCTGGGAGCACCTCTACTTGGGGCTGTTACGAAAGTGGGGGTGTTACAATATATATATATATATATATATATATATATATATATATATATATATATATATATATATATGTGTGTGTGTAGGTGTGTAGGTGTGTTTGTGGTGTGTATTCTAGTATTAAATCGTAAATATTTGAAAGTGTTTCATTTGTAGAGTCGGCGAATCTTTATTAGTATCAAATATTACTTTAAAACGGTTTTTCAAGGATATAAGTTCGTTTATTATAACTTATGTTTCTTTCTTATAACTTTATACGAAATGGAGAGGTATGATAATATGAGAAACTCAAGAAGCGCACGAAGATTCATTCATACATTTTCTAATTTTAAACGAGTTTAAAACCTGTTTCCTGCGTCTCATTTCATTGATCACATCGTCTCAGTAGCACACTGAAATGAAATTCATATTTTTTTCTTATGGTTAGAATACTGCATAATTTTGAAAAAAGCGATCCTTTTAGATGGAAGGCCTCTAATCTACTCCTTACGTTCAACCTTTCCATTACACAAACTCGTCCAGAAATTGCACTCAATATCCACACTCTTGAATGGAAATGGAGATAGAGTGTCGTGGGCAGGACTATTCCCCCGCGTATATTCTTGCCTCTGTTCCAACTCCATGCTCTGGCACTCACCGGGATGGCACGGTGATAGAAAAATATCGAGCCCGTCTCGGAATGTCGTGCTTACCAGGAGATCTCGAAATGTGAATTCGATAGTCGGCTTTGTACCGGCGCTCTGCGTCCTTTATAGCCTTCTGTCTACTGTGCGTAGTTTCGTCCTTTTTTGGAGCTTCTTTCATTGTACGCCGCGATGAAATGAGGTACTCTGCTTGCAATGCGCTGTATTAAATGACGGAGAACTTTCTCTCGTAAAAGAGAGGACCGGAAAGGATGGGTCGTGAACGTACTCACATTTTCAGACGGTAGTCGTAGAAATGTAACTGCAAAGCACTCACCTGAAAAAAGAAGAGATCATTTTTATCAGAGAGTAGCCCATTATTGTGCACCATTAGGTAAAGTTGACTGTGAAACAAATCAATCGATAGTAACAAAAGAAAATAACAGCAATGTTTTGTTTTTGGAATTGATCAAAATTCTAAAGCTTCCATCACATTTCGGTTGTGACCTGTGGGTTTCAATTACGTGCGGTATGAATTCATGCATGCTAATAATGCAAACATACAAATATAGATATGTGCGCATATTGAAGATAGATATTCATTCTGTAAACAATATTTCGGTGAGGTCAATTGTTTGCTTGCATCCACAACTTTACAAAGAGACGTGCTGAGCTTCGATGCATTCATTTTAATATGATATAAAATGCAACATTATTGACGCAAATGGTAATATTTTAATAAATTTCAATGAGATTCTTTAATCACTTATCGTAGATTAACAGAATATAATTTATCTAGAAAGGCTTTTTGGATCTTTAATTGTTTTACAAATTTTCAAACTCAAGATAGACAATAAATATAGATGTTCTGAAAACATTACGTTCAGTTACAACAATAATAATATAATTCACTGAGAAAACCTTATTAAACCTTAAAACATTATACTAATTTCATTTCAAAAAAATAATTCTAAATATAAGCACAGTTTCATAAATATTCTGCATTTTACACGATTTGTACCATTATTTAAATAACTTTATGAGTGATTTTTTAAATGTAAAGGACTTACCGTCTTATTTTTGATAGTCTAGTAATTGCAGATAGATATGTGGTAACTAATAATTTGTGCTTATACATTCAAAACACACACTTAAGACGTTGAATTCTTATAAGAATGAGTCTGAAAAGAGGCATTTGCGATAAAGCCTATGACATGATTTGTAATAGTATTAGGAAACAGCATTATTTTTTTTCTTAGTTCCTTGTCAGTGAATTTTTCCTCAACCGCAAGTAACATTAAGCCATGACGTAAATAAAAATTGCTTAATTTTGGTTTTGTCGAACACCATAAACCGTAAACGATGCATTTAAAGTCTTCTTGACACCTAGGATTATTTAGGCAACAACCGCATTTTTCTAATAATCCACCCGCACGTGCAATTGCACCATTATAATCGCAGGTAAGGTACCCCGTAGTGGAGAGATGGTATCGCGGCGGGAGTCCGGGGAACTGGCTAGGCGTGGTTCGAGCTCCCGCACGCAAACGACTCTCTTGCATGTGCGTGGGCGCGCTCGCCCGCAACTTACGAGCGCACTTAGCGGAGTGGCTTCTGTCCACGCACCACGCGCTCCCCATGGACCAGTGCGCAACACGCTCGAACGCGTGAACCTCTTCGAGCAGCGACCATCAAGCAAATACTTACACTTCATTTCATTATTTAGGACAAAAATACAGGGCGGGGAGCGGTAGTTCAGTGCATCAACTGATGTCACTGCAGCGCCTCTGACCGGGAGGTCCTAGATTCGAGTCCAGACGGGGGCAGGATTTTCGACACTAGCTTTTCAGCTAGGTCGAATTCAGTTGCTGTCTGGGCAAGAATTTTAGTGGCCGGCTGCTCTGATCGGTAGTTTTCCGTGGTTTCTCCGATCAACACCAGGAGAATGCCGGAGCAGTACCCTACCAAACGAGCTACGGACCGTGCGCGATCTGTCCTTCTTCTTCCTTGTCCTATCCTCTCCCCTTATACATACACACACACACACACACACACACACACACACACACACTTACACTAACATTCACTACGCTACCACACATTTGGGGAGCTTAGAGCTTGTCCCGGCTGGGGCGGTGCCCCGCTGGTGGGAGAGTCTTGGTTAGGGGGAAACCCACTAGCCGACAGTAGGTCGGCGCCGGATCTCGCCATCCAGCGGGGGAAGATCACTGCCATCTCCCGAGAAAAAACATGCATTACACTAACAGGACTAATGACCAAAGCAGTTGACGCGTCCGGAAACACGAAAAAATTAATCAATCAAACAAAAATACAGCCGCGCCGAATGCAAGAAAATATACAGTCGCATACAACCGCACGGAAGCCTATTAAAATTTCATTTGTGTTGGTAGCAACCAGACAACTGGGAAAACAGTGAAGGGGAATATCTGTTATGATTGTGGTGAGAACGCAAATTACGTTTTCATTTGTTTCAAGCTGCAGATCGTGCTACTAACATTATTTCTGTTGCTAGTAGTCTCACCAGTCACTGGTGTAACTGCAAAGAGACTTTCCTGGCGCACGTTATTAATCTAGGTAGTGGTTCTGTTAGAGAAATATTCTTTGCTTTTAGCTCTAAAACTTGGATATCCGAAGTTGTGATTCTGCTTTGACGGATACTCTGTTTAGCTGGAACATTCGTTTACGACGAAGTTCAAACTAATGTCGCTACCAAAACACTTATTTGGTATCGATTCAGCGTTTCAAACAACTTGAGATGATGCGTGTACACGGAGAGGGGATTCCTAGGACTGGTAGGCTATGAGATGTTTCATATTTGAGTCGGGTCTTGGACACAACTGTTAGGATTACCAACGCTTCGGTACTAGAGATAGTCTTGACGAATAAGCACTGGAGATGAGGAATCTCACTTTTATACTCGTGGAATACTAACGATTCCTTGATGACAATGCGCGTGTGCCGGAGATGTTTGGGGGAACTTCATAACAAAAATGCTAGACGTACGTGAAGCAAAGTTCATTCCTGTTCACCCGAATGACCGAGAGTCGCGTGTCTTTTTGAAGAGGATCGAAGCAATTCTACGATAATTCTGCAATTATAAATAAATTTCAGAATTCAAATGAAAGAAATTTTTAGGAGGGTGTGTTATGCCTTTTTGAAGAGGATCAAAGGAATTATATGATTATTCCACAATTACAATTAAATTTCAGAATTCAAATGAAAGTAAATTTCAAAACTCTCGTAAAACTTGCAGAAAAAATATTAAAAAGCAAAATAACATTAATCCGTGTTACTCTAAAATCGAAATTCAGACTCTCAAATCCTCGACTTTAAGCCTTTTCCCAGGCTTGGTTATCCGATTGAACAGGTTGAAAGGAGCTTAAGCTGTTTGACAGAACGCGTACGCGCTAACCTGTGCATCCAAAAGACCAAGACCATTCCAACCTCCCTCCCCCGATTTTCTTCTCTCCACCCCAATTCGTTCTTTCTCTCCCCATCCCCTTCTTCCCATCCACACCACATCACTCCCTACCCCGTTCTCTCCCATCCTGTCACGTTCTTCCCCTCCTCATCCCCACCCATCACTCCCAACCCACCCCAATTCACTCTTCCCAAACCCTTTATCCCATTCCTACCCCACCCGGTTATTTCCCTTCTCACCCCTCCCCTATCTGTTTATCACTCTCCCCACTCTCTTCTTACCATCCCTGTTTTCATCCCATCATCCCCCTCTCCACCACGTTCTTCCCCTCCCGTCCCCACCCCAATATGTTCTTCCCCTCTCTTCACTCCCATCTATTCATCCTTACCACACCCCATCATCCCCCATCCCAATCCGTTCTTCCCCTCGCCTCCCTATCGCTCCCCGTCCCAATCCCTTAATCCCCTCTCCCCACTCCCTTCTTACCACTTCCCTTCCCGTTCTTCCTCTTCCCGTCCCCATCCCATTCTTCCCCTCCCATGCCCACCTCATCACTCCCCACACACCCGAATCCATTCTTCCCCTCTCCTCACTGCCTTCTTCACATCCCTGCCCCGCCCCATCATTCCCCACCCCAATCCGTTCTTCCCTCCCTCTCCAAACCCCGTTCTGCACTCTCCTCTCTCCCCCAATCACTCTCCACCCCACCCCAAATTAATCTTTCTCTCCCTTACTCCATCCCGTCGTTCCTCTCCCAACGCCACGACGTCGCAGCGGCTGCCTTCCGCGCCTTTGAGGGAGACGCGTAGCCCAAATTGCGTTTTGGGATGAAACGGCGTGCGCCCACGAGCGCGGCAAGCGTAAGTCACAATGCAACCGCTGGGCGCGTTCGCGTCCGCTTCAGAATTAAGAATTTAATACGGTTCCATCGGCTGGGTTCGGGGAATATTCGACTAAGCTCAGCGGATGGGGAGAGTTGGAAGACAGTTGGTGGAGGGATGGATAATGCTAGTGGGTGGAGAGGAGTTCAAAGAGTGTTGGTTAGGGCCCACGGTAAGGGTAGAGTTATTTAGGAACGGAAAAATGTGCTCATTTTCTTCGTCTGTGTGGTCAATTTCTTTTAATAATACGACATTAGTATAAACTGAAATATTACTGCCCCTACGAAAATTCCCCTGGATTTCTATCGCCTTCTTCTCAACATAGACGATATTAGGTAGATGTTGCTAAATTTACAAGAGTGGAGGAAATAATATTTGAAACCACCAATACATATCCGCATATAATGTGATTACGCAACTTGCTTGAAAAAGTATGTTTAAATGTTTTGGTGATGAAATGTCGCACCGAGAGCTTAAATCCTAATGCGAACCGCGGTGAGTGTCAGCGTCCGTTTCAGAATTTTAAAAAATTCACTTGTTTCATCGGCTGGATTCCGAGAATATTCGACGCCGCTCAGCGTATGAATCTGGGCGAGAATAATTTTTGTGGGTTGGGTAATACTGGGGATTTAAACTCAACTAAAGGTTCCTTGATTTGCTTTGTTGTCGTTTAACAACGGACAGGTTAACTGGCAGACTTCGTCTGAATGAGGTAAGTTGTTTCGAGAACATTGTCTCGTGAAAACAGGTGTGATCCATTCCACATCGGCGGCAATAAGTTGCTCGTGCCATGTCACGAAGTTAGGGGAACTATACGGATTGGTTCTTTTGGTTTGGAAGAAGACAATACTAATCATTTTACCTTTGGATGCGTCAACTACTGAGAAGATCTGGAAGTGATGCTTCTTATATATCCCAGCAGGTGGTGGTGTTCCTCCACAACTAGAACGAGAAATCCGGTCCCATTTTTGCATGTTTCCCCCTAGGTATTTCCTTCAGCGGGAAACCGTCCCTACGAAAACCAAACATGTGGTCAACCGGGACGACTACAGGTATAAGCTCTAATCGTCCGACTACTCTCCCAACGTGTGGTAGAGAAGTGCATGTGAGTGTATGTATGTATGCATATTTGTATGTATGTATATGTGTGTGCAAATATAAAGAGGAGAGGCGGGAAAAAGGAAGGAAATATTAAGGGTTTAAAGACTTGTTTGTTAGGCTGCTTCTGGCATTCGCTTCGTATTGTACGAAGAAACTGCGGAATACTACTGGTGAGAGAAGTCGGCTACTAGCATTCTCTCCCAGGTAGTGTTTGAATTCGATCTAGCTATGTACTTAGTGCCAAAAACACAACACCGCCATGATTCAAACTCTACAGTCATACAGTGCTCGGTAAACTATGCTGCAGACAGGAAAAATTCATGTATCGAGCCCTAGGATTGGGCTCCTGACTTTCATCCCGATCCTCAACCCCCGTCAAAATACACGCACCCTTTGGCATGGCAGTTGAATTAACACCAAAAAGAGACGGCAGTTGAACTCTTGAACTCCTTTGCATTTCAATATCAGAAACTTGGAAAGGGCGCCCTACGGTTGAAGGTTCCTATCATTGATATTGGTAGTTTAGAGTACATATTTCTCACACCGTTCAACTGAAATGCATGTCTTGGACCCTCCTTTAAAAAAATCCACGCTTTGGGCAATGTACAAGGTTAAATAGCTGTTGTCCTACTTTTCAGCCAGCTCTTGGTAGACATTGCCGTATTAAGTAAATCCATGGATGTGAAGAAATAGTATGTGGACGGGTAAAAAGGGGCTGAGAAGAATACATCGTTGGTTTACAAGAAAAGTGGCACACTTAAGGAATTTTTTTTATGCAGGAGAACGAATTAACCAAAGTGAAACCGTTTAATTTCGATGCAATGTTTTATTCTTTATACCATTTGAATTATAAAATCTGTAGGAAATTTAAACAGCAAACCTTGACTATTTTCTAAACATATTTATTTTCTTACATGAAAAAATAGTAATTTTTTAGCTGTGCCGCTTTTACTGCGCGCCGTCAATATGTCACTTAAAAACGACTTACTTCGGAACGCACAAGCTTTGTTTTTAAATTGGTGTTCATAACGTAAAATGTAGAATGTTTTCCAAGTCACATTTGTAGATGAAACTGCAGACGCAGGCATTATCAACTTGCAGGTGCAGCAATCCTGCTTTACTGCAACAGTTCACCACGGCATCTTCGAAATTGGGAATCGATAACAGTTTAATCGGCTGACTGAGGAAGGGAGATTTCCGATTTAACCCAACCTACAAGCCTGTCACGAAGAACGTAGTACATACTAATGAACAGTGTAAGTGACAATGATTGGAGTTGCAAACTATCCAGATAAAGTGGTTTAACTTTAGTCTAGTTACGTACGGGGAAGTAAAGCAATGAACTTTGCGTAGACGATAAAACTTGCATAAATACCTTCCTTGTGCAAAGTCCTCGCATTGTACCATTTCCAAACACTGTGGTCAAAAGATAACCATCTTAATTCTTAAGACGCAGGGAGAGGCGAGAAGTAGTTTGAAGCAATGGTTCTAAGAGAGGAAATCAAGCTGAATATTGGTACTACATTACTTTTCAGCCCATCAGTAGTTGCTCGTTTCTAGGGACTACAGATCACGAAATCTGTAATTCATTCACTTATGAATGCAGCAGCTGGGTAGCAAATTTCTCTGGGTGATACAATATGTTTAAAGTAACTTTCGTAGTCACAATAAGGAAGCACTTTATAACCGTCAGCACAAGTCGTACTTACTCTTGAAGTTAGTAATTAGTACAAAAGAGGTAGACATTGAATGCTGGCTTTGACAGAAGACTAGAAAAATATAAGTAATCAAATTTAACTTTGAGCTGCTTACAAACGACGAAGCTAAGGGGAGAACTCCACCTGGATGACGCTACTTGTTTAGATATCTGTTTCTCTTTCAGTTGAACTACTACCTCTCAGCATTGTTCTCGCCAGCTAATACTACCTTGTCACGAGAAAGGAAGAACAACTGGTGCTGGACGGAGGGAAGTTTGGTGCTTTGGAGAGAAGAAGATCCGAGGATACCTGTCAAGCTGTTTACTTCTGAGTGATTCTGAATGAGAAAATTATCTCCAGAACTCTGTCTGGGGGACAGTTTCGTTAAGTATTTCTTTGTGAAATTGCGCAGTTGCCCTAATTATCAACATGACAGACCATAGCTCCCGGGAGTTAGATCATTTCATTTTTATTGTTGTCAGTTGAAAACTGAAGGCAGCTTAATTTTTATTATATGCAGTTGAAAACAACTGTAAATAAAATCATTGATATAATTGCGTTAATCAATGTAAACATGTTACACTAGAATTTCTTGTTATCAATAATTGTTACTTAAAATAACAAATATTGCTCTTCCAATTAAAAATAGTATTGGTGTTTGTGCGTCTGTCAACCGCTGCCCATGCACTTTTTATTATCCTTTAGGTTTATTTCACTTCATACCTTCCAAAATCATGTTCCGTCAGTATTCGCCTCCAAACAGTTCGATATTTGAGCTTCCTGTGTCGCTGTCTACAAAAAGTAGCGGGGTCAGGGACGCAAGCGGCAACATCGACAGCTGCGGCGCGTAACGGAGGCGAAAGGCGGGGGCGACGTGACCCTCAGCCCGACGCCGAACGCGTCGCTCGCCCTTTCGCCCGTCCGCTTTCCGACCGCTCCCGACCGCCCCCGTCCGCCTGCCCCTGTCCGCACGCCCGACCGCGTGCCCATACCCCATCTTCCCCACCCGTTATCTCCCCGCCCGTCCTCTCACACTCCCGCTCGTCTCCCTTTCCACTGGCTTGCCGTACCGCTTCCAACGCACGTATTCGCGCCGTTTTGCGTGCTCGCAAGTGTGGGGACATTGCCGGGGGCGGTGGTGGAGGTGACGGCGGTGGCAGTGGCGGAGGCGGAGGCGGAGGCGGAGGTGGAGGCGGAGGCGGAGGCAGACGGTCGCGACGGCGGCGGCGACGGTGGCTGTGGCGGAGGCGGCGGTGGAGGCGGTGCTAGCGGCGGCATGGCGACGGCGGCAGTGGCGGCGGCATGGCAGTGGTAGCGGTGGCGAGGGCGGCGGCGGTGGCGGGGCGGCGGCGGTGGGGGCGGCGGTGGGGGCGGCGGTGGGGGCGGCGGTGGGGGCAGAGGGGCGGTGGCGGGGGCGGCGGCGGGGCGGGCGGCGGGTGGCAGAGGCGGCAAGGGTGGCGGGTGTGGCGGGGCGGCGGGGGCGGCGGGGCGGCGGGGCAGCGGGGCGGCGGGGGCGGCGGGGTTGCGACGGCAGTGGCCGTGGAGGCGGCTTTGTGAGCGTTGGCGGCGTTAACGGCGTTAACGGGGTTCGCGGCGGTAGTGGTGGTGGCTGCTCCCGCATTCACTTTGGGCGAACGCGCCGCGACGCCTTCTAAGCCCTGCGTGCCGCTCTCGCGTCGCACCTGCCGCAGACACTGCGCCGGCTTGCCGCGTCGGTCGCACCGGCTTGCACCTTCCATACCACCGCCTCGCCTCGCTTCGCCGTGCCGAACGCTCTTGTAACCTCCTGGTGCCGTCCTTGTGATTCCACGCCCCCTGTTTACACCTGCTTCCAAAAGCTTGGGAGAGCTGTGGCGGGGGTTAGGGGTTACCCCTTGCCCGAATATCAAACTCCAAGCTAGGAACCCACAGGCAAGCGAGGATTGATGGACCAGCCTAGCGCCGGAAATAAATACACCGCCTCTGCTACCTGCTTTATTGTTCGCGGGAATAGATTGTGATGTGTTTACCACCGGTGCGAGGTAAGCTTTTCAAGCTTTGGTGGAACGCTTTAGACATCGAGAGCGTTCTGCTGAGTAATGGCGGCTAACGAACTGACTTCCAAAAGCTATGTTTGTGGGTTACTTGCGTAAAAGCCTTCGAAGCTTTTGGCATTTGAAAGTGAAATAATTCTTCTTGAACATTGTCAGTTGTACGACAAGTTGTAATGGCACTGCCTTCTTTTCCTAATGGCCAGGGGCTCAGAGACATTACTATATACACAGACAATAAGTTTTAAATTAAAGTTAATGGGTTAGATGTGTTATGACTGGCTCTTATTAACTTATTTTTTTACTTTAAATATAAATGTTAATTATTTATTAAAATTAATAGAATGAACGGAAATCTTCCGTAATTTTTCATTCCAACCAAGACAAACTACTTTGTGTAGTTGGATTGTACCTGTCGTTTGCCATTTTGATGTGCGATTTACAATTGATCTATTAAAAGCAGTCCACGTTTTGCGGGGTTATAGTTTGCGAATAGTGATTATAGAAGATTTCGGAGTTCCCAGATAGAGTGTTTTTAATTGCTGAGAGTAGTGAGAGTATAAAAACTTAATGTCTATTAATCGATGGACACATGTGCCCGTTTGAAAAAAAAAATCAGTGTTCATAATTACGTGATATAAGGGAATAACAGAATTTCCTGTGACGTATATCCCACAGATGTGGATGCATATAAAACATTTGAATTATATTTTCAGAAACGTGTTTAACTCTACGTTCATAGTAAATAGTGATTGTATTGACCGATATTTACAATTTGTAAATCTCTCTCATTTCTTGTCATGGGGAATAAGTCCGGAACTACATGAATCGTTATTTTGAGTTTTTTTTATTGTCCTTATAAGGCATATGTTGTACTTTTCTATTGTACCTTTTCTACAGTTGTTTCATGGAATGTAATCACAGAGCATCATATAGTTAATAATAATGAATTCCACAACTTTTTAATGACTGAAATTTACTGACTATTTAATTGTCTCAGTCTTTTTCAAATCAATTTTTGCACATCACTATTTTCAAAATTTACCTTGTTCTCAGTGAAACATACAGTTTCCCATTTACACTAGTGTAGTTACAAGAATAAAAAGGAAGACTATATTTCATGAATCTTTTAAATATTTATCGTTTCAGTGCCAGATGTTCATACAGAAAGCTGAGTTGACTGAACTGGGGTGACGGACACTGATAGTTGTTTGCAATTGTGATTGAAATATTGCACTGTACTGTGAGCATTGAAGATTTCATAGAAAGTTATGGATTGTTGTATAATTTCGAAACTCAACATAAAGGTCATTTCAAATTATGATTTGTTCTATATCTTCTTGGTTATATCAAAATCTAAATTTTTTAGAGTAATTAATCAAATCTTTGTAATTTTTATAAGGTTGATTTCCATGAATTGATTATACTACCTAATTTCTTTTTTGTACAAATGACAGTTAAGATAATTACTTTTTTGGTTTTGAAAAGTCTTATCGCCGACCTGGATGGCCGAGGTGGCTAAGAGCGTGTACCGACTCAGCACTTCGTTTCGAAGGTTTGCGGGTTCGAGCCCCGCCTAGGGGCATGGTTGTGTGTCTCTTGTCTCTCGTGTATGTGTTGTAGCGGAGTGCCTCGCGTTCTGCTGACCCCAGATCAGAGAAGCACGCAAGTGTATGTTCGAATATGCGTTCTATCGGGACGTAAAAGATAACCAGCTGTTGGCTGGATAAAAGCCCTAGAAAGAAGAAGTCTTATCATATTCGACTTACATAATCGACTACGCTATTGAGAAGGATACGTCGGTATAATGAATATTAGCGGAAACTTCCTCGGCAGAAAAGAAGGTCCAGTAATTTCAATTACTGCTGTGAACCCTACAGCTAAGGTTTCAACGTTTTCAAGCGCTTTTCATTTGTTTGTTTCTTTCGGTTTGCCATATTAAATTCTCAAAAAGCTTTTCCCTTTGAAAGTGCAAGCAATATTCGGCTCGTTTCAGGGTTTTAATTTTCTTTATTAAGATTTCACTTTCGCGTTATTACCGCTTATTTCAAGCTCTCCCTTTTAACCTCTATTGCGTTATTAAAAGAAATGATTACTTACTCTTCTGAATCATCCTATTTTATAAAGAAGAGGGATTTCTGGGAAATCGCATTTGTCTAACAAAGTAAAATAGTATAATCTGCATTTATTAAATCACTAAACTCGTAGCGAATGAAGGGGCGTCAAGTGAAAAGAGGTGAAATCAGTGCGGTGCTAGAGTGTAAACTCGGAAGCCCTAACTGTTGGAAGTGCGCCAATGAAGTGGGACGAAGAGTGAGAGTGGAAGAGAACAGTGCGGGGTATGGATGAAATGTGAATGTGAATATTGAGGTGAATGAAGGTAGTGACAGCGAGGGAATTTGTTCTAAAGTAGAACGAGTAAATACGAGCAGAACTAGTTTAAATGACAAACTAATGTTCAAGTAAATAAAACTGATCAAAAACAATGAAAACTAAAGAATGTTACGAATTAAAAAACGTTAATAATACTGCAGCATGAAACAAAAACTCACTACTCTAAAGATGTATTGCTGCAACGGCACTCTAAATTTGAATTATTTTCCTCATTCTAATTGTTTTATAAGCTTAGATTTTTAACATTTATATGAACTCTAATCACTTCCTCTATTAAAGTTGGACGTTTGAGTCCTAAGACTTATTGATTCAGAGCTTAGGAAGACAAGGTGAAGATCACAAATCTCATGGCGAAAACCATAACGTCTCATACTTTGTGTAAAAAGATGTAAATCAAGGTCTGCAATGAGAATGTAATTAGTGTGAAGGTAGGCGAGTCTGGCGACTCGAGAGAGTAGCTCAGAGAACAATGAACAGTACAAACTAAGCGTCCGAGAAAAATGAACCATGGGACCCAACGGTGTGAGCAGATAAGGGGAATACGTAAAAGAGTGTTGAGAAGACTTAATCGCGGTAGTGGCAGAGAGAAACCGAAATCTAAAGTAGAAGTTATATATATATATATATATATATATATATATATATATATATATATATAGTAATATTTATACCACAACATGAAATGTAACGAGGCATCTAAACGCGGAAAGTTCCTCTGTAAAGGTGATTAATATATGTAAAAAAATAATATATATTAGAATAGCATTATAATTCTGTAAAGTACCAATGTTATACTTACATATTTAATATGAACCTCTACCATAGGGGCCCCCACCAAATATTTGCTCACTGGCCCCACCTCTCTAAATCCGGCCCTGGTAGTTGGGCTACGCGACAGTAGTGACGGGAGAGGGCAACTCCGGGCCACGACGCTTGCACGAACCCAGCGTCAGAGCAGAAGCGAAGCCCGAGCGGAACGGTGTTAGCCACGGGGGAGCAGCGGAGAGTGGAGGAGGGGCCACGAGAGGAGGGGGAGGGGAGGGGATGCCGGACGGGACGTCGCTCTCAGCCGGCGGGTTTTAGCGATGACGGACGGCGCATTCCCCTCCCGCCCTCGACCTCCGCCCCCCACACACGCCCCCACCTCCGAGTTTCCGTCGAGCTCGTCTCCACCCCCCCTAACATTACCCCTCACACCCGCTCTATATTCGCCCCCACCAGACCGCACCGGACCCCGCCCCCTCCTCGCAGATGCCCACACACGTGCCCTCCCCCCGCAGCCGCCGCCAGCCCCGTCTCTGCCCCTCCCCTCAACACGCTCTCTCTGGCTCCCCCACCTCCGCCACCAACCCTTGCCGTTTCTCGCGCCCTCCCCGCGAATGCCCATACATGTGCTCTTACCTCTTGCAGCCATCGCCAACACCGTGATCGCTCTTTTCCCTTCACACCTGCTCTACCTCCACCCCCACCCCCACCGTCAACCCCCATCGGGCCCCGCCCTCTCCCCGAAGTTGCCCACACATGTGCCCTCCCCCCCCGCCGCCGTCGCCAGACCCGTCTCCGCACTCCATCGCCCCCCCAACCCTCCCGTTCTGTGTCCACTCCCGCCGCCACCGCCAACCCCTGCCGGACTCCGCCCCACCCCGCCGCTGCTCACACGTGCCCTTACCCTCTCCGTAGCCATCGCCAACCTCGACTCCACACCCCTAACACTCCCTCACACACTCCGCACAGCCTCCACCCCCGCCCCACCCCGTTGCCCACACGTGCCCTTCCCCCCGCAGCCATCGCCAACCCCGTCTCCGCACCTCCAACACTCCCCCTCACACCCAGCACAGCCTAAACCCCCGCTGCCCCCACCAACCCCCGCTGGGCCCCGCCCACACCCTCATCGATTCCCGCGTTTGACAGCGCTCTCTGTTGATTTCCCTTCCGCCGTAAATTGTCGCCGGCGCGCGCGACGCGGCTCGGCGCAGCGCTGCGCTCGCCGCCGCACTCTGCATTTTTTAAGCGGCCACATCCAGCCGACATTCAGCGATGACGGACGCCGTTCGGAATATTCACTCTCCGGTCGCTCTCGACGGCGCGCGCCGATATTTATATAGTTGTAGGAAAGAGCGAGAGAGAGAGATAGATGGTCCAGCGAGCAAAGAGGAAAAATCGCCGATAGAAAAACACGGGGACGCGGCGGACGCCATCACCCGCCCGCCCGCGCGCGCTCTCTCAGCGACCGCAACCATTAGCTGACTGAAGCGTTTAACAAAATGTCCGCCCCGGTAACGAGCGCTCCAGTCGGCTTTTACGTCGGTGAAAAACAGATGCTAATGATTGTCACTTGTTCGGACACGGTGCCTCAATTTTCATACAAATTTGCGGCGCGCTCAATCCAGCCGGCCGACGGAGTCGAGGGCTAAACGAGTTGTGCCAGGCCTTTGCTGAATACGAGGGAGGCTAAAGGCCGGCAAGTTAAAGATGATATTTCGGAATGCGTGTGTAATAGCGGAATGCCACTTCGCAATTTGGGTTGTAACTGATGATAATGTTTTCTCTCTCGGTGCTGGTGAATATGCTAATAACGGAGTTGGAAACGTAATAGGAATACGAAGAGAGGTTATTTCAAATATTCCTTATCACTATTCATAGTACTTGCTAATCACTTTTGTTCCTTTATCATTACAATGGCAATGAGAACGCTTCGTATCCCTTAGAATATATTTTAGTGAGAAATACACTTAAACAAGAATAATAATTACTTAAAATAGAATAACTTCTAGAAGCCACAAAATAAGTGAGAGCCATTTGAACATTAGTTAGAATCAGCGAGGACAGATAGGATTTTGGTTTGGGAAATTTTAACATTAAAATGTTAGGTAATTTTCTACAACATTAAATGGAATTGTTTCATTAAAATATGGTATTTTTCATTAAAGGAAGCGTTGAATATTAATAGATAGAACAGAATCATATTATTTTCAAAAGTGGAACAATGATATGTTCATTTTAAAATCATCTCGAGGAGGACACGAATTATCTAATTCATATTAAATGTACATGCTAATAACTTATATAATAATTTTATTGTATGCTGTAATTAATAGCAGATATGCAATAGACTCTATCAAATTTTGAAAAGTTAACTCTTTGTAAGGTTTTTTTGGGGACTTATTTACTTACTTATTGATTTGGTCAGTGATTCTTCCCATGAAAACGAGTGAATGTATCGTATATTATTTTCAGTCACTAAGTAAAACGATGTGAAAATGAAAGCTAAATGTGATACAATAGTATTCTAGTTATTATTACATTCACACTTGACTCCATACTCATGGAAATATTGTGTCTGATAACCAGTGTGCAACACAAGCCTTAACATTGACCACTTGTTTCATAATAATTTTGATTTCTCTATTAGTTAATCTTAAATAGTTTAATGAAGTGACGATATGATACAATTTCTTGCGGTAGCGAAAAGTTGCAATGTCATTGTAAAAGTTCCTCCATTGATTATTTACAAAAATTATAGGTAAAACACAATCTAAAAAAAAATCTCCGTATTCCTAGTCTTACGTGTACTAACACCGTCTACACCGTCGTCTTGAACTTGTCTGACGTTACAGCCAGGCAACGCGGGTCTCGCCCAGAGCGACTCTTCAGCGAAACAGGAAATAATATAAATGAACTCATCTTCGCGCGCGCGTGAAAAGAGCTGGCGCATAAACGAAATACAGTTGCAGCGTTTCCCTAAATTGTGAGGACGCATTTTATGGCGAGCCGGGCTGTTGCTCCAACTCCTACCCCGTTTCGACTCTGAATTCCTTCCTCCCCTCTCCACCTCCTTTCTCCGCCCTTCGCCCCCTGGCGTGCGCCATTTTCTCTTAGTGAAAACAGCCCGCCCGCTCGGTCGCTTGCGGCGGAGGGAAGAAAGTAATTAGTAAGCCTTTTCTCTCGTCCGGGCCCGTCATCTCTTCCTCTCACAGCCGACGGCACTGCCTTGCGGCCTGACTGTATTCAGCGTCTCAGCAAACCGTGCTTCTTAGGGTGAGAGTGAGATTTCAGGGAAGGCTTTTGGGAGTTGCTAACTTAATCTTAATTTGGATAAGTCGTTTTCGATGGTTTGTGTAACACACATATGCGGTCATATGTGTTACATGAGAGCACCTTTTTTATATTCTTATATATTACTTACCTCGTATACAGGAAGCATTGTAATGTAGAAAAAACGGAGTTTTGATAGAACTCGTTTCGTGGGTTCCTGATATCAAAATAATATATATTTCTTGAATTTTATGTAGCGAACTACCTCCCACTAACACATTGCGAAGTCAGAATATTTTTGTGTGTTCTTGATACCGAACGGTTTACGCCAAAAGTCTGCCCGTTTGTCCGTCCGTCCTTCCGTGAACAACGCTACAAGTTAAATCGTAAAGAGAATTTGAACTAAATTTCATATTTTCCGATCAATCAGAATGATGTCACAGTCGCTTGAATTTTAAACAGATATTTTGATTTCTAGGGGGTACTTTACATGAAGCTAGAAGGAAATATTCAAAATTTCCTCAAAAATGCTCCTAAATTTTTTCTTTCAATTTTACTTCCTAGATAAAGCAAATTACGTTTATTAAAACAGCGCAGGTCCATTTTTTCATTCACTTCTCTGAAATTTTGAAAGTCGAACTTTTTTTCAGCAACTTACTGCAACAACAATGCTGAAGATAGATATTTTTTTCTTAATTAAATCTTTTTTAAATATTAGATATATAAATTAAGTAATGTACATGTTTTCAAAACTTGAATAGTTTTCGCGTAATTTTGTGTAAAATAAAGATAATTTTCCCGCCATTCCCGCCACACCCAGCGTCGTTTTAACATTCGTCGTTAACTTCTCCTTTCCAACCCACTTCCTCTTCAGGCTGACTTTGCCTTGAGGTCTGTCAGTTTTCTGCGTCTAAACGGACTTTGCTTCTTAGTCTGGAAGTGAGATGGAGAGGTACATTATTATACAAATAGGTTTCTCTAGCTTAATCTATATTAAGATCAGTCGCGTTTGGTTGAATTTTCGTAAGATCTGGTACGAGAGCAACTGGTACGTAAGCATCTGAGAGGTGACCAATCGTAATAGTGTATTATCTTAATAAAAATTGAGTAAATCACTTATAACAAGTAGCTTAGCACGGCGCCTCTGGCGGATATCTTCTTGTTAAAAAGGTTTTTGTGCTTTGGTAGTTGGTTGTAGTTGTGTAGGTAGGTAGTTGTCATGAAAAATTTTTAAACATATTACAGTTGTCTGATTCGTCTATAATTAGATAAAAAAGTTACATAAAAAGCATCGATTAAAATACTAGTTTATTCTGTTTTACGAAATTAGGTTGAATTAGCGTAAATATGATGAATAAAGTCATAACGATTCACGTCAATGCCGGAAAGAGAGAGGATATCAACTCACAGCGGTTTACTAATGTACTGGTAGGTGCATTGAAAGGATAAAAAATACGTATTTTCTACAATAATTCTAAAATATAATAGAGGGAACCGGCTAAGAATTTTTCCAAACAAGTTATTTTCTCGAGAAGAATTGAATGAGCAGAAAGTCAACTATGCAATAAAACAACGCAAATCCCCACAAGTCATCCAAAACACGTTTTAGAAGGTTAGAAACTACAAAAATGTTTTAGAGAAATTCCTTTGAATATTCTGGATGAATTCACAAAAACTATCATTTCCTCACCGGAAGACGAGACGCGTCGAATCATTTGTCACGATTGGGTGATAGGAAGTGATCTCTTTGTGACGGACAAACAGACGAAGGTTACTAGATTACTATGTAAGGATTTCTTTTTCGGTTCGCTTTTATGTGGCGGAGGGAAGAAAGTAATTAGTAAGCCTTTTCTCTCGCTCGCGGCAGTTACCCCTCCTCCTCCCGTTAGCGTCGTCTTCTTTTCTGCCTCCGCATGCCGACGGCTCTGCCTACAGGCCCGCCCATTTTCAGCGTATCAACAACTTAGTGCACTGTGATTCTTAGACCGAGATTGGTATTGGAGGAGGAATGCCTTTTTAGCTGCTGAAAACTTTATAAAAATAAGATATACCAATTTCAATGGTTTGACCATTGTGAGATCTGGAACAAAAGAACACACGAGTGCATCATATTTACAAACGAAAATATAAATAATTTCCGTATTTATGTGTGATATTAGTTTGCCTTCCTATAACTTCTTGTTTACGTATGTTTTCTTTATATTTCAATTGACGACTCAGCGGTTGAAAATCGTTCAGCTAAATTGAGTTAGGAGCGAGTAACTCCCCTTTCTTTTACTTATACCTCAAATTATACTTCGTTGAGATACAGCTATTATAAAGGTGGATTCTTTGCAATTCATTTTGTATTAATGTTAAATATAATGTACAACATAATGATTATTATATTGTGTTTGAGAAATAGTCATTTTGTTCAGAGAGCAAAACATTAATTTTCTCCAGTTTTTCAATCAAAATCCGAAACAAAGGTTTATTTTAGGGGAAATAAAATAGGCCATTACTTTATTTATTTCTTGGGCGTAGTTTTAAAATATGCTATGATTACTTGATTGACTTAAAGTTAGACTACTCTTCCAATTCACTAGTCTCTGCTTACATCTAATTAAAACCTATTTCTACAAAATAAGTGCAACTGTTATAAACATAAAATATAGTAGTATGTAAATATTCATACATTTCTTCATGAGCACTCGGGCGTCAAAGTTCTTACATTCCGCGTTTAAATTTTCGGAGTCGAAGGTTTGGAGTTCGAGTCTCACGATGTTGAATGATTGGGTATTCATTCATCCCATCTAAATCATAATTCCACTTATTACCATTCTTCTCGTACCGTCATTTTCCCCTCATGAACAATCCCACCAACATCCATGCCGTGAAGGTGGACGAAAGCAAACTACCACTGACTTGCCTGTGATAAAAAGCAAGGCCGTAGGTCTAAGCTTCCCCCTTCTCCTTCACTCAGTATTGAATGAGGAACTCACCCACATTTTGCAAAGGTCTGTAGATCTTAAATAATTAAAAAATATAAATTTTATCTAACAAATTCTGAGCTCTAGTCAGAACTACAAATTTCTCCTCGCAAGGATTCGTCCATTACACGCCCTTCTTCGTTCTTCTTCATTCCCGCCCTCATTTTCAAACTTCGCTGACTCTAACCTCTTTTCCCTCCAACAGCACTACACCCCCGGCTGCACGACGGAGCTGAAGGGCGCTGAAAGGGCCGCAGGAGGGGGGTGAGAAGGGGGCGACGTCGTATGCGGCGAGGGCGACGGGGCACGCTTCATCTCCCGGCCAGATCGCCGCCGCTAATGAAAGCGCTTCGCGGTTTTTAATTAACTGAAGATGGCCGCCACAAGATGGCTGCCACGCCCTCGCCACCCGCCTGCCCGCCGCCTCTCCGCCCCCGTCACCCGCGTCTTGTTTATGATCAGCCGGCTTCGGAAACGCGATGCCGCTCCCTGGATCTCGGAGTAAATTACCACCAGCTCCCACTCGGTTTATCTCGGGCGAACACGGCCTAGAGAAAATTACTTTCAACCTAGCAGCTGGAGCAGGAGATGACTTTGAATAGCAAGGACACTCTAGGGAAAAGAGTTTGAAATATTTTGCCGAGATAGCCGGCTTTATTAGAATTTTTCCCGTTTCCACGAAATTTCATCTTCACCTTGTGGATCAGCCGTTTTATAAATAATTAAAAGAGAACTTTGTGTCTACTTCATTTTGTTTAGAAATTTACTAAATAAATTAGATGGTTGGACGCAGATTATAGTATGCTTTGCGCACAGTCATTACAAGAGACACTAATATCTAGTCTTCACTTGATTAGAGTAAATGTTTTGAATTCTGTTGAAATTAGATTATCTATTTCAAGTGCTGTAGTTGAAAGCTTCCTTCCTAAGGTTAGCCGATTGAGAACGGAAATGACGCGCTTAAAATTAGGTACATTTTGGAATTTTAGTTAACCGATGAGAAATACATTTCCTTTTTCTTCGTTCATACGATTGCGTAAATAACATATTCGTCGATAAAAACACAAGTTGAACGTTCTTTATGCAAAAATATTAAATGCAAGTTCAGAATTGATTTAAAGAGGACATTCAGGAGATATCATACGTTGTATTTAAAACTTCAGTCATAAAAAAGTCTATATTGAAATATGTAATAAACTGTGTAGAGCAATGCTCATATTATATGCCCCTTTAGTGAACCCTCCTTCCCCTGACTGCGGTTGCGGTGGGGTTATTAGCCAGCAGCCATGACATCTAGGGGACAAGGAAGCAGGAGAGGGGATGCCGGTAGTGGTGGGGGAGCGAGACGGCAGACTAGAACACAAAATGTGGAGGCAATGCACACTATGTCGTAAAGTTTCTCTCATCTCCGAAGACTTTGGATGTATTACAGTGAGCCAATGGTACTACTTGTGATATTCATACATATTACTTATAATATTTTTTCTAAATCTTTTATTTGTTTTAACTGAAAGTAATAGATAATAAATAAAAATAGTCACTATTGAGTGTTCTTAGCTCCACTCAACGGTGTCTTGACATGTAATTATACTAAATGGAATTGTGACATGCAGCCTTCAAAGTATTTAGAGGAAGTGAACCAAATTGTCTGTTAACTTGTGAGCGAACGGAAAACAATAAGTTAGATGGCAGTCGCAATGTGAAAATAAATCTATTTTAATTGTGGAAATTCCACATTGACATCTATTTACTCAGACATGAGATGGTGCATGAAGGAATGGATTTATATGATCATTTTTATTATATTTCCACAGCTTTTTCCTAAGACGTTTAGAATTTTTCTGTGAATTGTGGAGTGTCATCATTTTCATCAAAATGTTTATTGAAAACATTTAGAGTGTAGACTCCCTGACCACCTGATTCACGTCTTGTATTTTATGATAGAAAAAGATGACTGCTTACGTAAATTCACTGTTCAAAGGCAACAAAGGCCTCAAGCACTTTATAAAAAGAGCAGCAGAAAAATTATTCCCCCTTTGTTCCGTAATTTCAAAGAAATCGAAGAGTGTACATTATCAATTTGATAATAAAACTTGGTGTTTACGGAAAAGTAACAAATCTACATTAAAAAAATTCTCAAAAATGAATACCGTTTTCTAGACAATTCTTAAGTACTTCAGACACTTCCAAATGTCATTTACTCATGATTCTTTTCTTTCTCGTGATTTCTCCTTTCATCATGAAATCTTTCTTGTCGGACACCCTACAGGATTATTGCGTAGTGATCTGAAGCAAATGACGTGCCCTAACGAACGATAGTTCAAACCTGAAATAGGAAGAGGGAAATATTTAAGTTAATTTAGTGCGAGGAAATGTAAGTAATGTGTCTGGAATCGAATTAAAATAAAATCTTAACCTTTTAACTGTGAAAAAATAGTAAAAATGCTAAGAAAATGAAGGTCCTCATAGACAACTTATTGGAAGCACCATTTACGGACCTAATATATTGGGAGCTTTGCTTTGGGGCTTTACTCGGTACCTCTCCACGATTCCCGAGCGATCAGCGTGGAGCGCGTGTAGTGACTCGGATGGCGCGGTTGTAGTAATGTGTTCAATATAAGTTATTTCCAAGATTATATATGGAACGATCATTTCTAAACATGATGATGAAGCGGATAGTGAGACAAAATACTACCGAAAGGAGAATACCCAAAGAATTGCTTTGAAGCCGCGGTACGCACATAAATGTACGTTAGAAGCCTCGCGTTGGGACTTCATGGAGCGTCTCGCTTTACAAACTCATGACTCAAGTGGTGGGCCTAATTAGAGTTGTTTCGAAGACAAAATGGAGAACAATTAGTAACGTGATGCTTTATGAACACGGTGGGGCACCAACATGCTAGTGAAATGAGAATACTTGAAGAAAACATTTTACACACCTAATATTTACTTTAGAGCCTTGGATATTCCCTCAACTTCTCTCCTGAGCGATACCAGGGTGGCATGATTCAGGTGGTGTACCTAATGAAGATTGTTTCGTAGATCACATGGAGAACAATCAGTAACGTGAAGCTTCCTGAACAGGACACTGCACTAGAGCTCCACCAGAGTCAAAATAACCTTCCACCTTGCATGCCCGAACGTGGCTTCCGCCCTCAAAGTTACACAATATTTCACCGCGTTCCTGCGCTCTTTGTCAAAACCTCTCTCTCTCTCTCTCTCTCTCTCTCTCTCTCTCTCTCTCTCTCTCTCTCTCTCTCTCTCTCTGTGCCTCTGACCGGGAAGTCTTATGTTCGAGTCCGGACGGCGGTAAGATTTTTGACAGTAGCTTGTCAGCTAGGTCGAATTCAGTCATTGTCTGGAGGAGTATTCCAGCGGCCGGCTGCTCTAATCAGGTAGTTTTCCGTAGATTCTCCGATGAAACCAGGCGAATGCCGGAGCAGTACCCTAACAAACGGGCCACGGACCGCGCGCGATCTTTCCTTCCATTTCTTTGTTCTATTCTCTCCCCTTACACACACACTAACATGCTCTACACTGCTACACATTCTGGGAGACCGGTTGTGGGCTTAGAGGTTTTTCCGGCAGGAGCGGTGCCCCGTTGGTGGGAAATACCTGGTTGGGGAAAATCCCGCTAGTCGACGATAGGTCGGCGCCGGATCTCGCCATCCAGCGGGGATTGATGATCCACCTCCTCATGAAAAACATGCAATACACTTACGGGACTAATTACCACATAAGTTGACGCGCCCGGTATCACTAACAATCAATCAATTGAACCAGTGTTTCAATGAGAAGATAATATGATGGACCAACACATTATTGAATTCGTCATTTCTTTGGACACTCCTGTCAGTGCGAGTTCCTCTTCTGACAATGAGGGTAGTGATGATAATTGACAGTCAGTGCTATCTCGCAGTCGCCTCTCATCGTTGCTTCTGGGCATCCTTATCGCAGAGAGGGGAAATCGCTGCTGCCGCTGGGAGAGAAAAGCCTCCACGAACGCCATGATGTATGTTCTTGCGAGTGGTATAATATGCTAGTGAAATGAGAATACCCCCAAGGAAACTTTGTGCAACGTATTTTACGCACTTGATACTTTTCAGCTCTGCCTTGAGGCTTTCTTTCTCCTCGAGCGCGGTGCGCTACCCGGGTGGCGATACCAGGGCGCCTGGCTACCCGGGCGCCTCGCGGGCGCAGGCGGCTAATGGGCAAGCGCAAACAATAGCCGGCGGCGCTCCAATTAAGGGGCGGCGCCCGTGCGAGGTGCCTCCGACGGACAGCCGCCTCAAATTGGATCTCAATTACGCCCCGCCCCCCACCCCTCGCGCTCAAGGCCCCGATTGTCTGGGCGCCATTTATCCTACATCCCCGCCCCATCCCTCCACCCTCTCCCCCCTTGCGCAGCCACCCATCCTCCCTTTCCCCTCCCGCTCCACTTTCCACCCTTTCACCCCGTCCTCCACCCCCCTTTCAGCCAGGGAAAAACAGCGGCGCCCCTTCTTCTTATTCAATTCTGCTAAATACCCTAATTCTGTTTTAATTAAACTCTGCCATTACAATCTTCATTTAAGGCGAAATTAAATAAGCACGGAAGCGGGGATGAGACGAGGAGGAAATAAAATTCTTGTTCAGCAATAATTATGACATTTTAAACGGCGTCTTTAATGAATGATTCTTATTTGGCTGGGGTGAAACTAGCGTTGTGCTAACTAGGGCCCAATGGGAGCTGATTTCGCATGTGATGTCCGTGCAGGTCGCTCGCTGAACCTCAAAGTAAGCATATTTGCTTACTTTGCATATTGCTTAGTATTTTGCATTACTTTGCATATTGCATGTTTGCTTAGATCTTGACTTTAATACAGGGAACTGATGGTGGTGACCGAGAAATGAAAGCAACACTTGAAAGTAAATATGTTAGAAAACGCAATGCAAGTTCATCTTGTGTTTGGATTTCACTAATGCAGGTAGTATTTCACTAACAATATAATTTGATACTTCAGATACATTTTAAAATCAACAATTATAATACTAATGAGATTTTTTTCAAAGAATTACGTACTTTATCGTAGTTTTAATTTTTGTTTGGAATTTGGGATTCACGTTAGGTCAAATAAAAAACCATGTATATTTTTTAATATTTATCAATTTGAAATATTTAAGTAAATCATCTATTTAGATAATGATTTTTTTTATTTCCAAGGAAATTACTGAATAATGTAAGTACTGTAATAAAACGCACAGTTAAAACAGAAAGCAAAACTAACTAAAAAAAAAAGACTGAATAGAAGATCGCTAAAAATGAAGACTAAAAATGAAGTTAACTATCTTACTATACACCATGAAAGATTTCCTAGGGATAAGGGACAAATATGGAAAAGGGCATAGTACAGCACAGGATAGGATAGTAGGTCGGAAGACAAAAAGGCTGTACGTAGAACAAGGGCCAGCGCTAGGGCCGAGGTCAGGGTTCGCCGGAGTGGGAAGGAAAGCTGAAGGGCTGGGCCCGCTGCGTGGAGATCAGCAGATAAGAACATAAATTGGCGGCGAAAGACGCGAATGGAGAAAGTCATCCAGGATTAAACGGCAGTAGATGGGCCTGAGCAGAACGAAACAAGAAAATTGGGTAGAGAAGGTCAGGGTGAGCGAGAATGAAAGCGGCAGGGCGAGGCCGGTGGTTCGGGTGAAAGGTGATATGCCTTCAGCAGCAACGCCAATAGGGCTCGGGGGGCGTACGGCAGGCAGCGGCGCCTAGGGCGAGAAGAGCGAGAAGGGCCCAAGGCCAGGCGTTAAGGCGAGCAGCGGCTGCTCCCTCCTCCTTTCTCAGGTTCCACCTGCGCCCCAGACCGCCTTTTTAATTAACATCTACGCCCGCCGGCGGTGACGACGTCGCGCGCCATCTTTGAACGAGGGCTACCGTCAGCAGACTTTTCGCAACCTGCTGAGTTAAAACAGAATTGACGAGTGAAAGATGTAATTTTTTGGCCTTTTTTGCTAGGGTTTTTTCTTGGGACACTAAGTGGCACAGAGTTATTTAACTAATTTTGAAGATCGTAGTCTAATTTATTTCGAGAATACAGTAGGATTCTTCAACAAATATCGATACAAAATGCGAAAAGAAATGAGGGGACGAATATTAAATGCGAAGTTATTTAAAAAAGTTGGACGATCGTAGTCACATCACGATTCAAAGTGTAGTTTGGAGAGTTGATAAGTCAAAAACCAAGTGTTATAAATGGAAATCTGGAAATTAATTATTTTCATATCATTCATAACATGTATTGAACAACAGCGTTACAATGCAACAAACATAATTGCCATAGAGGAGAGAGTGTTGTTCTGATATATAAATATTAAATAAGAATTAAATTTGAAATGTATCTCATTTAAATATTAAGTTCAACTAGTGAAGCTTTTGAAGTCAGTTCTACAAAAGTTTCAAAATTTTGCATTATATTAAGAGAAATGGGAAATCTTTTGTGTTAGTAAGATGTTCTCTCAACAAACCGAAGAAATATGAAAATATTATGTTTTTTACTAATGTGATAAGCATTTTCTTTCCAAGTAATATGCCGTAGTCTGTTCAATCTATTTTTAGAAATAACATACTTCACAGCAATTTATATTACATTCGGAATGTCATCACAGCTCTTTTATTACAACTTGCTCTTGGCGGATACAAAAAAAGGTTGTTTCAAGAATCCTATAAACATGACTTTCTCTGAAAAATTTAATTTACTTCAACCACTTTATGTGGCAGAGTTTCCTACATGTTTTAAAACGAGACATTTAATACACCACCCAGTTCTTCAACAGAATTACCTCTTTTCGTACCAGACGCGTGCGGCGTCATGAAGTTCACGACTCTCTGGGGAGGAGTCGGCAGCAAAAGCACAGCGCATGACCGTGTTTCGTTGCCCCTCTTATCCTGGCCTGCCCACTCGACCCGCGTAGGCCGTAGTCTCTATAACACGGAGCGACTGCAGGGTCCCATGAATATATAGCGCGCTTTGTTCTCCTAATTGTACATCCGTTTCTTGGAGGTCTCGACTGCTGTGTTTCGCCGCTTATTCGCAAAAAGTTTTCCGCGCCCGAGAATTTAAATCTAAATGCAGCCATTACGCTTTGGGAAGAGGCCGAGTCCGGCGAACGAACCATCGCGCGCTCACGCGACTTTAAAGGGCCCGCACAGTGGGCCCAAATGGAAAGCCAACCGGCACTAATTAATGATTCCGACGAAATTCCATGGCTTCGGTGATGTAACGAGTAGCGTATCAGACTGTTACACGCAAATTGCACATAAAAAGCCGATTCAAGCCGTGGATTCTTAAGGGTGAAAAAATCCTACATACTACTTCCTTCGAAGGGAAAGTAAAATCATCTCATGTTGTCCCCGGAGTGGATGAGAGAGGGTGGACGGTCGCAAGACCTGAGGCTCTAGGTGGAGGTGGAGACGTCCACTCGGTGCCTGAATCTCTCGGCGTCGCCCACGTCATTAGCTTCAATATGGAGGCAGTAAGTAGACGGTGCGCCACCGATCTTCGGGTGAGTTTGGGCGTGGGTTTTAGCCGTCATTCTCGGTGCAGCTGGGCGGTGGACCTCAAAGCCACCTATAAAAGTCGAGACGGAGAGCATGAACCCCCCTGTCAGGGTTGCCTAGGTTCCGGCAGTACTCACGTCGATAGCTTCAAGGTGGAGGCAGTGAGGAGATGGATTGGGGGCCGCGAGACGCCTAAAATTCGGCCTGGGAGGCCCTAGTTAGGAACTTGGCTTCGTCGTGACAGTGGCCCAATACTCTGGGCATAGAAGAGGGACTTGTCCCGGCAAATTCTAAGTGGCGCATTGTTTCCACTCCGGTACCGGCCAGGAAAGACAGTATCTCTGAGATGGCAGCGTGGCCCGATTCAGACATTATATGGGGAGGTTTCCCAGAGGTATAACAATAGCAATGTCAATAGCCCAAAGCCTGTGTATCGGCCGCGAGGAGTGAGAATAAAAACAAAAAGCCTAAGTGTCCACTCGGCAGAAAATTAACTACGTGTGGGGTAGTAGCCCACGCAGGGTTTACATTGCCCTATGTAGATTTAGTACTTGTGAACGATCCTCAAACCTAAAAGAAGCCTGAACTAAATTCAAATGACGTGTTTTGCTGTTCAGTGTTATCTTCTTTCTTCGCTACATGGCGGAAGGAACGTTGCAAAAGTTTGTGTGGTGTGGTGGAAGAGCATGCCTGATGGCCTGAGCCTTGCCATGTAAAATACGGCATCATCGATTGATTGACTGTCGTTCTCCCAAAAAAATTATCAGTCTCGTTTCACTCATAATTTACTAGGCAGGATTTTTTTAAACAGAATTCGTTTGAAGCGACGGAAACTGGAAATTTTTGCGTTATAATTTGGGTAGGGTTCAGTTAAAAATTAGTATTTGATACCATAGCCCATTAAAACAAAATTTCAGCTTTTTTTATCTCAAATATTCTTTTGCGAATTTTATCTCTTCAGTAGACGGAGATATCCTAAATGAAACATATAAGCAAGTTTTGTCATTCCAAATTGGTAGATGTGGTAAATTGGTAGATGTGTAGTCGAGATCACTTGGCCACGGTGTATTTATGACTTGCGTCAGTTCGAATATTTAACTAAAACCGTGCTTATATACCTGTGGTGGAATCGGAGGGAGAGGCTGGTGTAAAGCAAACGGTGATTCGTCCTCATCAAAGTTGACGGGGCCGACGCAGCTGATATCTGACGGTTTTGCTACTTCTTCTAGAAAACAATATGTACTCATATAACCAGCATTTGGCGCTTTGGAGCGCTCTAGTTGTATCATTTAGCAACATAACAATGGTTTAGCACTATCCATAGTATATGAAATGAATATTTTCAGTATTTATAATGAAATAAAATTCAGTGACATCAAAAACATATACATGTATTCAAGCCCAGTGCATTAAAAATATAATTATATTGTAAGATGCGCTACTTAGAATTTTGAAATGTTTTCCTCGACGATACAATTTGCAACTAAAAATGAATGTATACGTCTTCAAACCGCTTTCATCTGACACAACTTAAAAAATTACAGATTTTTTCTGTGTTTCTTGCGCTATGAACCACTGCGCTCCGGCCCGGTTTACGTGCACGCCAACTGCTACTCCTCTGCCGCCTGCGGCCGCCACTTGCCACCGAGATCTGCTCGAGGCTGCCTGCTTCGGGACTGACGGGTCAGGAGATATTACAGATGGGGCGGGCACAGAGCGAGGGGTGAGTCGCATTGTGAGAGGTGGAGCTTCGTGGGATTCATGTGATCATCCGGAGAGAGAGAGAGAGAGAGAGAGAGAGAGAGAGAGAGAGAGAGAGAGAGAGAGGGTGACTGCAAATATACAACATTAATAGAAATAGCGAAGTAATTCGAAACAGAAGCTTAAAGAAACATATTCCAGAATGATGAATATCAAAAATTGGAATGAGATGAATGTTTGATTATGTGAGATCCTGAGTACGTGCCAATCAATAGCCATAGTAACTATAAAGAGTCCGACAAAAAAGAAGAATGATCATGATCCCCAATGTACAGAGTGAAACATCAGGAAGGTCGTTGGAATTAAGTGGAAGAGTAATTTAGGGAAAGGACAGAGGAGAGGGATAAGAAGACATGAATGATAAGAGAAAAAAAACAGTCTACCTAAAAATAAAACGTACGAAGATCGTATGACTTCTGGATTAGAGTTTCTTTCATTCTATTAAACATTTGCACTATCACGTATTTGCTAGCTTTAAGTGCAACTTAGGTACTGCTTCCTCTTCTAATATTTTGTGCTTCATTGAATTTGCACAATTACGTAAAATGTTAAATATATACGTAAAGTGTTAAAAAATATTTTAAAAGAAACTTTCATTTCGGTCAGAAAATAATCGCAAAGAAGTGGAAAGATACAAAACCAAACAAAGCAAAGAAAATGAAATGCACATGCCATTCTACAAACTTGTAGAATTTCCATGAAGCACGGCGAGTGATGCTGCGCCGCGAGAGCATGCGATGCACCACTAAGATGCCAATTTCCTGGAAACAGAATCTTAACACGTGAGTGGGAACGGTCTATTCAACATTTTTGTTTTGGGAGTAGGAGGTACGCCTCTTCTCCGAACTTAGACTTTCGTAGGAAGGTTCACCCATACTATTACCCCCACCAATTTTATTGTAATAGCCATCAAAATTAAAAATCACTTCAACTTTTTTGTTTATTTACTTTGTACGTCGACGTTTGCGTGGGTGGAATCTTCATGACCGTACAAAATGTGTCGTAAGAGATTAAATGATTGATTGTTAGTGATTCCGGGCTCACCAACTACTATGGTCATTAATCCCGTAAGTGTAGTGCGTGTTTTTTCATCGTAAGGTGGAGGTTGTCTTCCCCCGCTGGATGGCCAGTTCCGGCGCCGACCTACCGTCGGCTAACGGGGTATCTCTCACCAGGTATCTCCCATCAGGGATCACCCACCAGGTATCTCCCACCAGTGGGGCACCACCGAAGCTGGGACAAGCTCTAAGCTCCAGATCGGTCTCCCGGCATGTGTGGTAGTATAGTGCATGTTAGTGTGTGTGTGTGTGTGTGTGTGTGTGTAATGGGTGAGGATAGGACAAGGAAGAGGAAGGAAAGGTCGCGCGCGTTCCGTGGCCAATTTGTTAGGGTACTGCTTCGGCATTCGCCTGGTGTTGATCGGAGAAACCACGGAAAACTACCGATCAGAGCAGCCGGCCGTTAGAATCCTCCTCCACACAGCGACTGAATCCGACTTAACTGACAAGTTAGTGTCGAAAATCCTTCCGCCGTCGGGACTCGAACCTAGGACCTCCAGATTAAAGGCGCTGCAGTGACATCAGTTGATGCACTGAGCCTCCGCTCCCGGTCGTAAGAGATTAACAGTGACGAAGTTATTGAAATGCAAATTTTGAAAATTTCAAAGAAAAATCGTTTTTTCTCCTTTTGAAAGGAAAGTGCATGGCACTCCCAAACCAATGAAATTGTGCATTACTTTCAAAATTATCTTCAGTTACAGATATTTACAAAAAGTCTTCAAAGTTACAGAAAACCAACTTATAACTGCCATAATTTATGAACTTTTTATATAAACGTCGTTTTGTTATTTGCAAGACAAATCCATTGAAGTCAACTCGAAAACGAAATAGTTCTACCTCCCCACGCTTTAATAAGCCTAACTTATAAGCATAACATTTGATGTCACAATATTTTACTATACATTTTTAAAATTATATTAGTTTTTATTAAAAAACAGCGCTCTATGTACAATGAAAAATATAGAAGAAGTCTGCTCTTGCACCACTTGCTTTGTTTCGTCACATCAAACAAATAACAATACAACCAATCTAGTCATTGGGGTATCCGAATGTCCCATACGAGTAGTGGAGTGTTCATAAAAAGAGAGAGCGCTATCAGCATCATGGGAATGGTAGAAGAGTTTTGAAGACCCTAATCTCGCTTCAGTCTGTCCTCCACGGACACTACTGACGCCGTCTATTCAAAGTGCCGCCGCTCCGCGAAATGCTCGTTTGCGAGCGGCGCTTGTTGCACGTGTTGAAAAAAACGAAATTCCTTGAAGACATCTCAAAAACAACATAATCCTGTATTGCCACAGATGCCATATACCTCTCTACACTTTCACAAGTCTAACTACAGGCATTAATATTTCACGTTCTAAGATTTGACTATATACATTTTTAAAGTTGAAATTAACAGATTTTAATAAAAACATCGCTCAGTAAACAACGTGAAAAATACAGAAGAGTTCTGCTCTTTCGCCGCTTGGTTTGTTCCGTCACTTCTGACAAATAACAATTAAAAAAAAAGAATCTAAGACATTGGGGTATCCGCATGCCTCGTACGAGTAGTGGAGTGTTCATAAAAAAAGAGCGCGCTATTTACTTTATGGAAACGGTAGAAGAGTTTTGAGGGGGAATTCCCTGCTGTCGCTCCAGCCTGCCTCCGTAGACACTACCGACGCTGTCTATTGAAACGCCTCCGCTGCGCGAACTGCTCGTGTCTGCGAGAGGCGCTTGTTGCGACTGTTGCCCGAACGCGCGCGTCGAGACGACAGCCCTACAAATTGCGCCGCTTTTCCTCGGATTTCCAAAGCGGAGTTGTGACCTGCTTACGAAGAGAATGCGCGGCACGTCGCGCCATAGCGCTCGCATACAAGCGCTCTCTGTGAATTTACTACCGCTCTCTTAATTTTCGCGCCATCGCCAACTTTGGTTGGGAAAAGCGAAATTCTGAGAAATAACTTTTAGTATTTAGGACGCAACTCGAAAGTGTTCTTTTGTTGTTTTGTCAAACACAAATTAATCAGTTTTTGTATGATGCATACAATTTATAAAAAGCGAAATATTGTAGTCTATTGTCTAGTAGATATTTCAAATGAAGTAGTTGACACAACTATAACATTTAAGATTTGGTTACATGGAAATGTACTTAAATACACACAGGGTAAATTAATCAGAATTATTTCAATCTCATTTAAATTACACTTCATCTTCTATTGAGTCATTCAATATGTATTTACCAACACTTTTATTAAAATCAAATAAAGAACAGCTTTTGATGGCTCACGTCTCAAAAACAACCGTTTAGAAGCTAAATGTTGATTACAGACGGTATATTTGATGATGATAATTATTAATAAGCAATAGCTTATCATTGTTTGAATAATAATAATAATAATAATAATAATAATAATAATAATAATAATAATAATAATAATAATAATAATAAAACTTATATGGACATTTTTCAACAGCATTTTAATCCCAACAACATATTTCCAGCAGATTTGCAATTGACGCCGTTGGCAATATAATATTCGAAGTAAGAATTTCATCCATGTAATTCACAGCATCATCAGCAATATTTTCAATGGCAATATTGACTAACTGTTCCGTTCTAGCTTATTACATTCCTTTTGTCTTACATCAACGTTTATAGAGCACCCCTAGCCCAATAATAATTCTTTATCGCGTCAATAGAACTTACGACAACAATTATTCCTTCATTCCTTTCTTTGCCACTGCCTCAACGTAGTCTTGTCCTCCCGCGCATTATGAGTCTTTCACGTATTCAACAAAATTGACGTCATGGTCAAATTGACTCTTTCACGCCAAAATAACAACTTGTTGACCTCTAAATGTTAACACCTATATCGGAAAACCTGGGTGACCTGAGAGGTTCAAATTCCAGTCGATGCTTGTGGAATTTGAAATGTTCAAAGCGGGTTCGCAACAGTTTCCTCGGGGTTCTTCAGTCTTTTTTTCATTCCACCTTTGCTTTTCATCATCACCCAAACCGTGTCATCATCACCTATTAATCGAATCATTCGTCTCTGATGTGATCAAATATGCGTAAGTGCTGAGGATCGTATCAAAAATTTAATTTATATGGTAACCCATCGTTTCAAATTTATTACTCTCCATTCTTCCACTCCAAATTTTCTCGCCCGCAATCTTGTATCAATTATATAATGGAATTTCATTCAATTCAGTTCAATTATGCATTATTTTACGTGGCAATGCTGAGGCCACCATATCTACTCTTCCGCCTGACCATGCAATTTCGCTACGTTCTTTCACCGTCTAGCAGAGAAGGAAGGTATAACTTGGCGACGAAAAAGACGACATGAATTTAGCGCAGAGGCTTCTTTAAGACTTCATATTTTACCAGCATTAAAGCTACAATATGTTACAACAGTAGTTTCTTATCCTGCAAAAATGTACAAACGTCTTTTTTGTCCAAACATTCCACGGTTACGATTGCATTTAAGCCCGCGGATTTGCACTTGGATGTAACCATTTTCAAAGCCGCTAAACACCACCGAAGCCAGTGTATATCACATCACGTGTCGCAAAATAATAAAGAGTTAGTAGGAAGAGTGCTCTGGTCTTATTAAAACACTCATTAAACTAAAAGAATAAAATTAGTAAAAAATCATAAGAAGTATTATAATGTCTAATTTCATCAGGTCAGAATATTACTTTAATTAAACAAAATAATAAATATATTCCTTACAATGCTCTGGAGAAGAATTTTAACGGCTGGGTGCTCTGATCGGTAGTTTTCCGTGGTTTCTCCGACCAACACCAGGCGAATGCCGGAGCATTACGCTAACAAACGGAACATGGACCGCGCGAGATCTTTCCTTCCCCTTCCTTGTCCTATCCTCATCCCCCACTTACACACACTAACATGCACTACACTATCACATATGCCTGGAGACCAATCGGGAGCTTAGAGCTTGTCCCGGCTGGGGTGGTGCCCCGCTGGTGGGAGTGTCCTGATTAGGGAGAAACCCTGCTAGCCGACGGTAGGTCGGCGCCGGATCTCGCCACCCAGCGGGAGAAGATCACCGCCATCTCCCGGGGAAAAATATGAACTACACATACGGGACTAATGACCTAAGCTGTTGACGCGCCCGGAATCACTAACAAACCAACCAACCAACCAACTTACAATGCGAAGATAGCGTTTTTCACAGCATACCTCTCCTTGCGGCAGTCGCTACCGCAATCTCGCCATCCAGCGGGGGAAGATCACCGCCATCTCCCGAGAGAGAAAACATGAAATACACTTACGGGACTAATGGGCTAAGCTGTTGGCACGCCCGGAATCACTAACAAACCAACCAACCAACTTGTAATACGAAGATAGCCTTTTTTCACAGCATACCTCTCCTTGCGGCAGTCGCTGCCGCAACGCAGTGCCCGCAGAGCGGGTATTGGCGCATCCCCGCGCGTGGAATGACGAGCCCGTCGCCGAAGGGTGCCACGCGTTTTTCATCACTATCTGCGGCCGCGGCCAGCCCAGCGCTGCCATCTCTCAGTGGGCATGGGAGGGGCGGGTGTTTACCCTACCTGTTTGTGCACCATATCGTTTGTACCTCGAAATAATCCGCGTTTGTTTTTACCGCAGGAAATGCGAACATATTTGCAACAATATTTCCTACTTTCCACGCAAAATTAACGTCACTGTGTAAACAAACAGTATTAGGTTATGAAAACATAAAATTTATTCACCCGTTGGTTTTTTGCGCTAGAGGTCGTTTCGTCACGGCGGTTGCGTCTCGCCTGTTCCGGAATAACAAAAGGTGTACTTTCACGTTAATCGTTTCGGGCAAGCCAAAAAAATCGCTGAAACAAAGAACTGCACGTCCGTGTGAGCCTTGTGGAAGTCTAAGCTAGTTTGCGAACCCCCTTCGCTTGGATGATCACAGTCTGAAGTTGGCCGCTTTGAAATGGGAAACTAATTTAAATGAACTTTTTCTCTTTTCTGGCCTTTTATGAACTCGTGAACTGGCCGTTGGGCGAATAGCGTAGTGGGAAAATGCTTTCAGGCTAATTTTTCGATGTGATTCGCTCTAATGGGCTCATATCGCTCGCCACGAGTTTAAAATGGCAAATTTCCGGCGGTTAGCGCGTAGTAAATTTGTCTGAGAACAACACTTCATTGAGAACTTTTAGCATCTACTACCTCTGCCTCTGGGAAATTTTTATTCTCGTTTTCTTTCTCGTGAGGCACGATGCAATAAAAAACGTTAATATTGCAGAATGCTACGTTACTTTGCAAGTGCGACTGAAAGTACGATGAATTCGCGAAAATAACATTAAAAATTTCTTACGTTTTGATGCAAATTTTTAAGTTTGCTGTGTTAAACAAGGAACTGTACGTGTGGTATTCATGGTAATGGTACACATTAAAATTTGCCTAAGAATTCACTATAAAAGAAGGCTTAAGTTTGAGATGAACCTGAGGTAGTAGGAACATGTCACGAAATTTTGTTGGTAGATGCAAATTTATACTACAAATTTAACAACTGATAAGACAACTTACAAATATCAAGAATAATATCAGAGATGAATAGATCTAAAAATATTACTTTAAATAAATTATTGCAGAAGATAAATGTTAAATTTAGGCGTATGCAGTTTTCAAGTTTTTTTCTGTGCTAAAACAATATTACTATTTAAACTTTTGTAAAATTTATAGAGTTGGAAGTCCCTTTAATCATGAAATAATTAAGTGTATTATCACAAAATTTATATACTGTTAAATATGTACACTTGTATGAACTGTGTAACCAATTTTGATTGTTCAGTAGCAAGAAATATATTTGAGAAAAAGTAGTGTACATTTGAGACAAAAATAGGATACTTTTTGAGAAAAACAGTGGTGAGAACAGTTAATTCGCGTAAATTATATTTCCAGAAACAATTATTATAATAATTGTAATGTAATTCTGTAAATTATATTACTTTACATAAATTCGCAACATATATTTTAATTCACAAAAAATCTTATTCCCTACACGAATAATTCATACATATTATAGCCTATTTTGAGTTTAAAATGAACAATGTACAAGTGCGCGTACGATATGGTGCGAGTTCTCCAGCTTATGCATTCTTATACTAGTACTCAGATCTCGTGTAAATAGTTCATTTGTACTACCTTTCTACATTTTTTCGTGAAACCTAATTCTCCAAGTCTTAATATCACTGAACTTATTTCTTTCTCAAAACGAAAATTCGATATAAATGACAATACTACAACCGAATTAGAGTGAGCAAGAAGTTTAGGTTATCACACTAGGAATATTTTTTGCTTATTTATCTGCAACATTTGGCAAATTTGAAAATGTATTTGTGATGAGAACTAGCCCAATTACATATTTAATTTGCACAACAAATTTCTGCGGAGAATCTATGACGACATTTTAAATATATTTTTCATAGGCAGAATAAGTAGCAGAATATGTAAGTAAAATAAGAGAGGATCATAAATACATTTTTCGGCCCTTCTGTCTCCTCTGGACACCCTTTTCTATTAACCTTTTTTTTATTTAGAAATGATTCATTTTCTTAGTAATGACGTAAAATATAAAACAAGGAGAATGAGGTAATTGTAATGATACGTGTAACAAATACAATTGGTTTTATTTTTCACCATTTCCACGGATGACAGATGGTCTCTTCTCCAAATGCCATGCATCAATCGTCTAGGTTGTAAACTTAAAAAGGGAGAAAATCATCGTTTTTTTCGGAAATAAAATGTTTTATTACGTAAGTCATTACAGTTTTGTAATTAACACGAAAAAGTGTGTGTGTGTGTGCTATTCTTAATATTTTATTTAGTTGTGGTCATGAAGAGAAGTATTCCACTCACTTTGAAAACATGTCACAGGTTTGAAGAAACATTTTACATACGGAATATTGTTATTATGGTTAATGATTAGTTTACAATTATTTTTATCCAGCTATTATTTTGATAGCTATGAAGCTTTCCCCGTATACAGTCGAATGCAAACATTTTTTTTATTTATCAAGTTAAATTGGTCTCTGAAGATGTATTTAAATATCAGAAAATTTAAATAAAATTACGCTCTTACACACGCCTACCATATACTGTTATCAATTTCGAACGATAAAAATACATATTACAGATTTACGTATATTTTTGCGTAAAGACAACATTCATCGAATGAAATAATGTGTTTATGGCATAAAAATGTTTATGGCTTAATTTATTGCAATTATAACATTTTGTAGAAAAACAGACTTTCAAAAAATTGGGTGTATTTTGGAACGTTATTTATATTCAATTATATTTAAATGGATACTTTTGTGAAATGAAATTACCTTTTCAATGCATATTATATTCCCACAACTCCACATTAAAATATGTATTACTATTCTAATTTATTGTAGTGCATTTGTTAACGTAATAATGTTATTGAATATGCGTGCTCAGGTGGCATCACTGAGCAATAAATCAGAACAACATGAATTACTCAAATTTGATTACAATTTCACTCAAAATAACTACATAACATTTATTGGTTGATAAATAACTCTTTTAACTACGTATTTTTATTACACTAATCTAATTACCAATTCAATCAATCAGTGTTATTCATGGTTTTCAAATTACACAAATGGACAATTCTGTTTTGGGACGTGAATAGAACAAATGTTTATAAAGCGTCACCCGATCAGAACAGCAAAGAGGAGGGAATTCGAAAACCCGTTTCACTAAAGAGCCCCCAGGGGCAGCGGCAGCCACAAACGAAACCCATTGGGCACGAAATCTCCGCAAAACAACGCGAGACAGCGCGCCCGTAACCGCCATTGCGCCGAAGCGCAGCCGCAGCGAGCGGGGCTGCTGAGCGCCCAGTGTCCAATGGCAACGCAGCGGTGCCGTGCGCAAAACATCTTCTCCAAGTGTTGGGGGAATTGGGATGTGGTGGTGTTGACGTTATTATACGAAGAAATAAAGGACGTCATCTCCGCCAATTTAGTAAATTTATTGAGATTGCCGACTTTCGATGGCTTTGCCGTCATTATCAGTACACAATGTAAAGAAAAGAAAATATAAGTAAAATACCAATGAAATACAAAATAAGATTACATGTAATGTCGTTTTCTGCTGGTCTGTATATTAATATACCACTGCATTTCACATTGTGTAATTTAATTTGCAAGTTTAATTTGTATTTTATTGGCATTTTATTTATATTTTATATTCTTTACATTATAGACTGATGATGACGGAAAGCCATCGAAACCAGATATCTCAATAAATTTACTAAGTTGGCGGAGATGACGTCCTTTATTTCTTCATACTCCAAGTGCGTTGCATGTCCCGACAGTGGCGACTATGAATATTCGGGGTTCGTAACACTTTGTAGGTCATTAGTAGGTGGATTCTTTTCTAAAGCATATTGTTTTACAGTTAGACGTAGTTTTTAATTATGACTGTATAATAACTGTTTAACAATTGTTTCATTTTCATAGTTTGTTTAAAAGTTTGATAATAATATAAAAGCGGCTAAACTTGATAGTATTTTAGCCTGGTACCTGCAATGAGAACTTTCGGGCTGTAAACCGCTAAGGAGTAAATGCAAAGTCAGGTCCTTCGTTACATAGGGAATTATATTATGAGATAAAAATATAATACAAGGAGCTCTTATAACTACTGTGCGAAACTTATCTTCTCCAATTAATTCCAGTAAAAAAGATAATTTCTTATTTTCCTGTTTTATGGTTTTTGTTTTAATCGTTTTTATACGTCCTAAAACTTCTTAAGTTCCGCAATTGAATGGTTTCCCAGTCTTGGCCGATCTAATTGAGCAAAGAATAATGTGAAATAAATTGCACTAATTTTAAATATTTATAAACGTTCTAAGTTTTACAATACGAAATTCATTAATTTAACACCTTTTTGTTCCATTAATACAATAATGAAGTAATTTATTTTTACATACTTATGGACTCATTTCTAGCCGGGAACTAGCTTGTACTTATAAGTTTTCATCAGTATTAAATCTTGCCATGCCATGCGCTACGACGCGTTTGAGGTAAATAGCGCATAGAACATCATAAGTAGTTGAGTATTATCCAATCTTCTGAGATAGTTAAATACTAACAAAAAGTATCGCTTACAGCAAAAATGAAAAATATTAATAGAAAATATCGGCGAATGACTAAGAACTGAGAGGATTATTTACATTGAAGTAGCGGAATGCCTCAGGAGCCTAACTCCTTCCTATAAACATAAAAATGTTGCTATAAAATGAATTCTAATCACTTGTGATTATTTGTATCATTTTGAAGTGCATGTACCCACGACACCAGGACTGGTATTACACGTGTTAAAATGAACTTTGCAATTAAAATATCATACCTTCAAGCGTCAATCGAGTTCGTTCTCGCTGCAAAATGTGTTATTGGGAAAGAAAATACCATCAGATTTGTCTTACGTACTCTTTTTGATCACATATGTTTATGTTACATCGTATACTATTGTAAATATGCTTCAAAGTTTGAGCACGCACACTTCAGACTACTTTTATTTCCTACTTAAAAACACACACAGCGTGTCTTTGCTGCAGACAACGAACATCACAAGGCCGAATTCTGGTCGACAGAACACAAATCCTTTGTCTGAACGTTTTCCTTCGTCCTTGTTTGGCCCCGCCCACCCATACATTCCCTTCAGAAGCTCGACCAAGTGGGTTTTTATCGGCAAGCGTTGGAAACATCGCCACCACGGCAAACGCTACTACATCGTCGTTCCCGCTCCCACGAAATCCTCCGTGGCCCTACTGTCCTGTTTCCCCGCCACCGCGAGATCCTACAGCCCCGCCCAAATTCTCCTTCGCCTGTCAGGCCGGCCCACCGACCCTCTACCCAGCCGACCTACCACCCGGCAGCCCTGCCATCATACCTCCCGGCCTCCGCTTCGTCATGCCACCCTGTCGTCATACCACCCTAACGTCATACCGCCCTGACGTCATACCGCCCTGCCGTCATACTGCCTAATACTGCTGTCATACCTAACGTCAAAACGTCTTGATGTCATACCGCCCTGCCGTCATACTACCGAGCCCCCACTCTTTCAACTCCCCTGTCGACCAGCGCCCAGCCCCCTGCCGCTCAACCGCCCTGTTGTCCTGTTGTTCGGCCGCCCTGCTGCCCTGTCGCACGCTGCTCTGATGCCCTGCCACCTACCGTTCAGCCTCCTTGCCGCCATACCGCCCTGCTTTCCTGTCACCACAGCCCCCCACCCACACTGTTGCTCCAGTGGCCTCCGCAACTGCCTACGCGGGCGAACGTTCGCCCCCACCGCCACTTCCCTTCCCGGCGCCGCCACAGGGAAGGCGATGGTGCGCGGTAATGGAGCGTCTAACGCGTCGCCGGCGCTTTTCCGCGCGGAGGCGCTTTCCGAGCCGCTCGCGACGACGCGACGCGTCGCGACGCGTGCTTAAGATGGCCGCCGGCGTGTTTAAGATGGCTGCGCCCGTCGCGTTACGCCGCGCTGCGTCCGCGTTTTCCGCGCGAGAGCCCCGCGTTATCTCGGGCGCCAGGCCTCCCGGGACGACCTCCGCTGAGGCATCGCTCGCCGCTCTTCTCTTGTCTCGGAGGGGCGGCGGCCGTGACGACGGGCTCTGAGACGTTGCTGGCTTGGGTTGAAATCGCAGGACGTTCTTGGATGCTTTTCTGGCGTTGGAAAAATGTTTTTCAGCTTGTGTACTTTTCTACTACATTGTTCCCTGTGCTTCTCCATTTCTTTTCTTTTTCCTTTTCTCAGGATTCTTTTTCTCGTTCATGCACGATCTTGACCAACTATCTCTTTCGTTTTATATATTCTCTTTTTAAACCATCAATGTGTGAAGCGTAACGCTAGGTTTGATTTTAAGACAACTATTGCATTCCTTAATTAAGGCGTTAAATTATTTATTAAAGGACTGTAGATTTATGGTAATTGCAAGATTTAAATTTACGAAAATGAAATGTAAAGCCCATGTAGTAGAATATAACATAATTTTAATTATTTCCTTTCATGAACGATGTTGATTAAAATAATATGATTAAAAAGGTCATTATCAAAATTTTGTATGAATTCTGTATTTGTTGAAAATCGAATGATAATGGCACAACTCAAATAAACCAATCGCATCCCTTACTTCGAACCAATCCCTTCTATCTCTCTACATGAAATAGAAACTTAAAAAATATCTCCCTTACTTCATCCAAAAATCGATGCTGGTAAGGTCTGGCCTCACGGGTACTTGAATAAACGATAAATTACCTGACAATTTCTTCTCACTTTATCTCATGGATCAACAACGCGTTATACACGTACAAAAGTAGTTCATCATGTATTTTTCCTAATTACAATTAATACTAACTTTCCAATATCAAAACGATTTATATTAAAGAATAAGTGTTGCCATTCTTATCTGTAGAACATACATATCCAAAATGAGTAAAACGTCTTTATTTCTATTGATTTGACTTTATTTTCCATTTGATTGATCTAACCCTTACAGTGTTAAAAATGAAACTGACTGTAGACTGAATGATGTAGAGTACAACGTAAAGCCTTTTGTTAACAAGAAGGTGTAAGACTCTGTAAACTCTATGTGAGGAAACTCTAGGAAAACACTTTGGAAAAATGTAAGAGAGACACGACTGAATATTTTACCAATCCCTATTTTTGTGCATTAAAGACTATAATAGAAGTTCCTCGAGCTCATCTTTTAAGTTTTCGTTTTGAATACAGATAGCCTAAGTGTGGATTCTCATTACTATCATACTCGTACGATTTCCCTCAAAGCCGAACACAATATATTAAAAAACAAACAATCACAAAATCTACAGCTTTAAAAACTCATATTGTCTTATTTAATATCTGTATTAAAAATAATTTCGAATATTCATCTCCAGCAGCCTGCGATGTATCTCCAATAATATTATAACAAATTGTTACCATATTCATGTGTATCATGTTCCTTTAGGTATACATGACAGTAATAAATTCTTTGTTACAATATGGTAATAAAATTAAAATAAGCTTACATGACGTTTCACAGATGACGTATTGATTATATCAAAATAAATTACATTATACTGCAGTATGACAAGTTGATCTCCACGACAATGGATACATTTTCATAAAATTCCTAAACCCCAATTCCCAGCACTTTTCGATGCACACTGCCGAATAATATTCAAATTTTGTAATACGCGGGCGATGTTTCCCGTCAGAACGCAATACAAAAGTTTCTGACACGTAATGAAGACGAAGTTTTCGGAACTCATTTAACCGCCTATAAAGAACTCGCGGACGCATCACAAGATTGCTTTTCATACCGGGCTGCGGTGAAGTCCACAGAAGACTTTCTCATTAATTAGAAAGCAAAGCTACAGACTTTGTCAGGTTAGTAAGTTCACAGTAACTTTATTAGTAATAAGAGCAAAGACGCAGAAGGGAAAGGAGTGTAATATCTTTGCAAGTGCCTTGCACTCACGCATAGAACACATCAACCTTGTTGAATGACTGCGATAATTACTTATTAATTTAAACTTTTCCAAAACGGAAAAGTTTGGAAAGTCTTGAGAGAGCATTATTGCTCGAAAGGTCTTTTGAATGGCTAGAACCTCATTCAGGTTTGTAACACAAATACTCTGTATCAGGATCCAATAGAAAGCAAAGTGAGCATAATGCCACAAGCACCTAGAACTCAACAAATAATCTGTCTATAAAATTTTATTCCACAAGTCGGTTCATTATATCTAACCCGCTATTGAAAAAGAAAGAACTGTTCATGCAAAATACGATTTAATAATATTAAACATTTTAAAAGGACACTTTTAAATTGTGAATATTATAAAAATAAATTTAAAATATTAGGTAAATATTTGTTCATTCTTTTGCCCTATTTCAATTAGAACACAATTACACAAACCGTAATCGAATACATGTATTAAAATATCACAGTTCATGTCAGCATTTCTGAAAACAATACCTCCAAAATGTTCTATTTCTCTCGAAACGTTTCAAAAATTTTCGTGCATTCCGCGAATACTTGCCATACGCGAAAACCTTCACAGCGGAACGGCATGTCAAGAACATGCTTCCCTCTCATTCTCTGAGGTCATTGACATGTTCCTTCCTTCCGCGCCCTAAGTAGCAGGCATCGCCCTCAGTAGCAGTTTCCTCCACTTCCACTGTTTATTTTCTCCCACAATCCACATCGTTCCCAACACTCTCAACTCCTTATCCACCCCGCCCGCATTGTCTCAACCAAGTTCCCCCTGTCAATGCAGTCTTGGTGGTGACGTTGCGATAATTGCTGCCGATACGCCGACAAAAATCGACAACCCTTACTCAAAGACACTCTTCCCTTGCCGTATCGGAGCGTTGACGTGCCCCAATTCTCTACCCCGCCGCCGCCGGACGCGGGATCGTCCTCCTGGCGGTAGGGCGCGCCACACGCTAAACGCAATTTGAAGAAACGCGCGCATGTTTCTCTTTTTGGCCGCAGCGCCCGTCGAGATTCAATAGCCCTCCGGGAAGCGGCCGCGCGCACGCGAATTTCAATGAACCGGACGTCAAGCGCAGGGACGAGCGACGCGACGCGGGGTAGGCCGGGTGGGGGCGGGGGCGGGGCGGGGGCGGGGCCGGTGGCGGGGCGGGGGCGGGGGCGGGTACCGGGCGCGGGCGAGGGCTAGGCCGTGGCCTTGGCGGGCGAGGGACAGGCGAGAGAGGGGCCGAGTCAGGGCTCGGCGGGGCGGGTGGTGGGCGGGGGTGGGGGCGGGGCGGGGGCCAGGCCGGGGGCGGGGTCGAGCCAGGGCAGACCAGGGCGCGGCGAGGAGGGGCGGAGGGCAGGGTAGGGCGGGCCGCGAGCCGGAGCCGAGGAGGCTCAGCCGCAGCGCGGGTGGGCTGGAGCACGGGATGAAACGGAATGGAGACAGTAATGGGATGGGGGAGGAGCCGAGCGCAGCGCAGTGGAGTCGAGTAGACTGGCGCGGAGTGAGTGGAGTAGGTTCAGGCTGACGGAGCGTGACAATGCGAGATGGGAGCGAGGGACTGGATGGCTAGAGAGTGAGAACGTGAGTACGGTGTCGAACGGGGATGTGAGAGGGGATGCGAGAGGGGATAGGAGAGGGAATGCGAGAGGATATGTAAGAGGGTGAGGAGGATGTGAGTGGAAATGTAAGGAGAGAATGTGAGGGGGAGATATGAAGGGAATATGAGGGGAGATCTGAGAAGAGAGAATGAGAGAATGCGAGGGTAGATGTGAGGGAGTTGAGAGGGATGTGATGGGAAATGTGAGGGGGAATAGTGAGATGAGATGTTAGAGGGAACGTGAGAGGAGATGTTAGAGCAGATGTGAGAGGAGATGCGAGAGGGGATGCGAGCGGGAATATGAGCAGAGACGTGGGTGGCGACTTGTACGGTAGGGTGAGGTGGAACTTGAAAAGACAAGTGATTGGAGACGTAAGCGTAGTCGTGACTTACAATGTTAGTGTTAGACATCAATGTTTTAGGAGATTTCAGAGCCGGCAACTCTACTGACAAGTGAGCAGATACGTCTTTAGGGGCGTGAGTCGAAGGAGCATGCGTAAGACACGTCGCGGCGGACCAGTAACGCCGTGGGCGGGAATGACACCAGAAGCCCTACCGTGCACGGAGACACGGGTGGACAAACGGGCGGCCCGCCGTTACGCTGGCCCACACGGACGGCAGCGGAAGGGGGTGGATCACGGGGGGAGAGGGGTGCCGCGCGTATGCGCAACCCGCTGCCCGTATCACCGCTCGCCAGCAGCGTCGCTATCTGCGAAATTTCATTAAAGCGACCCACCGCACCGCCGCCGCCGCCGCCATGGGTGATTGATTCGACGGGGTCGCGCGCTGGCGTGGCGGCCGGCCGACCTGGTTGGCGACCGCGCATGGCCGTGGGTGGCCGCCGGCACAAGAGCCCAGATATTTCCGAGGCGGAGCCGTGGTACGTTGGTGACCGTACGTGGGTTGGTCACCATACGTGGGTTGGTGACCACACGTGGGTTGGTGACCGTACGTGGGTTGGTGACCATACGTGGGTTGGTGACCACACGTGGGTTGGTGACCACACGTGGGTTAGTGGCCGTACGTGGGTTGGTACCCCAGTGATGCGCGAAGTTGCCCGGGTCTGGACTAGGGATGAAAGGATATAACGTAGAAGATGACAAATAAAACATGAGATTATACAAAAATATTAGAAATTTGGAACGAAAACAGGAAGCACAAAACAAATAGATGATTAAGTGAAATACGAAATTGATTTGTGAGAGAATAAGTGATGGAACGGCACTAGTTAATAAAAAGCTAATTGACGCAGGAATACGAGGAAATAAATAACCGAGGCGCGGACCGGCAGCCGTGGTACGTGGGTTGGTGACCACAGTGATGCGCGAAGATATTCGGGCCAGGACTAGGTGTGAAAGGGTAAACGGAGAAGATGACAAATGAAACATGGGATTGGAGAAAAATATTAGAAATTTGAAACAATAAAACAGAAAGCAAATTGATTTGTAAGATAATAAGTGTCGAAATGGCACTAGTCAATAAGAAGCAGATTGACACAGGAATACGAGGAAATAAATGAACAACAACCCAAAGAATATTAAAAGAAAGAACACATGTCATAGAAGGAACACGCGCGTGATTCTGAGAACGCGCTCACTACTATGAGACTAAGCTGCAGACAAACCAGAACTACGCCTGAAAAATCATAATTAATGAATTTCTTAAAGATGATGAAAATTAAATTGAATTTTGGAGTGGCTGAAAGAAGGGTCAAGAAAGTATTGGAATGTTTACAATCAATTCACCTTAAAAAGTATTAGGCCCTGTCATCCAGATTGAGGAAAGAAAAAAATACCGATTACGGTTAAAGTTGCATAGAGTAAAACATCAAAATCGAGACGATTGAAAAGTCAAACTCAGAACTACATTTGAGAGGGAAAAACGAATAATTTTAATGAGATTTAATGTTAATTCGTTTTCTGACAGAGGCCTGAGATCTTCTAGGTAGATGGCAGAAATATTCTTCATCACCTTGCACTAAATACAGATTTCAGGTTAGTGGGTTGTGGTAGAAACCGGTCTTGTCCCATTGTTTCTTTCTCCGCTTCTCTCACTTTCTCTCTTTTTTTCTCTTTTCCCCTCTCATTGGTTCTTCCATGGAGAAAGGACCGTAATATCTTTCTTGTTTGGTTTTACTATTTGGCAGTGTAAGCTTCATTGTTATTGCCAGAATGATTCACAAAATTATAGTCTGATTCCCAGGAGCAATACAAGAAAATATTTAAATGTCTAGAGAATGATGAATGATGACAAAAATGAGGAATCACTTCTGCTCCTAGCGCTACATCTTTTGGAAAGCCTAGTCACGACCTCCTTCGGTAGCTCGCGAGCTCTGTCTCTGCCCGAGAGAGCTCAGCTCTCGAGGCTCTTAGCGGCCGCATAGGCCATGACTGATTTCTGGGCTTGCGGTGGCTTTAGGGCAAATCTAAGTTTTCATTCTCATTATGAAATAATCACTCACCGTTCCTAACCAATTACATTCTTTGTGGCTAACGATGATCGATAAAAGTAAGTATTTCCAACTCTTAAAGTTGGAACCAAGTACGTGTAAAAAATTATTTTGAATTGGAAGATAAGATAGTAGCTTTAGAAATATTTAATTTTTAATTGTGATTTTTTCAGTCTGGATAACTTAATTCGTCGTTTTTAGAGATTACCACAGATTGTAATAATTGCTTTTTTATTCACCTGCAAAACGTGTTAGTTTAGAATAAAAATATATTGTAGGAAGTTGAAACAATTCCAGTGATCACACAATTTCGTACATGTAAACGTGCACAAAGAAAATGGCAAATCATACAATTAAACGATTATGAATATGTCGAAAAGTTTAACAATTTTTAAATATTGCGCCAATTAATTTCCAAAACTCCATTTTACGAACTTTTAAACTTGTAAAGCAGTGTCAAATCTTTCCCCTTTTTCTCCTACTTTTAAATGTTCGGAACTCAACTCGACGATTTCGTAAGTCAAAAGCGACCAATGAAAAGAGCAACACGGAAAATTTTCTGTGGAATGTCAATGCCATTTCCCAAGTCGCCTCCCTTTTTTGCTGTCTGGTCCCTTTGAATAGCGCTCCGGTTAAGGAGAGGAGTGGCATCGAGGTCGAAAGTCAAAGCAGAAACAGGGATATCGCTTGGAGCGCTCCGAGCGCATTTCGAGGTGAATTAGTAAAAGCGAATTCAGCCTTGACGAGGGTGGGACACAGCCCCCGATTCGTGGCGATATTGCCTCGCCACTCCTCCCAAAACTCGTCGCTTTCCTCTTTCTCTACTAACATTCTTGAGGCTGTACTTTTCCCGTCTTCTTCTGCTTCTTTCCCGTCTTTTTCTGCGACCACGCTCCCAAACGGAGTACTTGCTCTTCCCACACATTCCCAATTCCCATACTAAAGATCTCATTACAGTCTACATTGTTTTGACTGATTAATAGTGATGCCCGGTGCGTCAACTCCTAAGGTCATTAGTCTTGTTCGTGTAGTGAATGGCTCTTTCCTTGGGAGGTGGCGGTGATTTTCCCTCGCTGGATGACGATATTCAGCGCAAACCTAACGTCGGCTAGCGGGGATGTCCCCAACCAGATATCTCCCACCAGCGGAGTACCGTCTCTGCCTGATCAAGCTCCAGATCGGTCAAGCAGCATATGCAGTAGTGTAGTGCATGTAAGTGTAACTGTGTGTACGTAAGGGGTGGGATAAGACAAGGAATGGGAAGGAAAACTCGCGCGAGATCCTTCACCGTTTGTTAGGGCACTGCTCCGGCATTGACCTGGCGTTAATTGGAAAAACACGGAAAACAACCGATCCGATCATCCCGCCACAGAATTCTCCTGCAGACAGCGACTGAATTCGACCTAGCTGATAAGCTAGTATCGAAAATCCTGCCACCGACGGACTCGAACCTCCCGGTCAGAGGGAGTGCAGTGACATCAGTCGATGCCCTAAGACAACTCTCCCGGTCCGATATTTTGACATGTGTAAACTCCCCAGTAGGCATTTCCGTCACTACTCACAATTTCGGCGTCAGCGTTCTTCCGACTTTTCATCGTATCTCGCCCTCACACTTATCCTCATTCCACCATCAATTTTCTCGTCGGCATCGTGAGATATTCTTATCGAGATCTTTCCCCCACTTGTGACGGTGTCTCCAGAGCCCGCTCTGCTTCCCCGCTGACCTCGTTCCCCCTTCTATCGTCGCCGCCCACTTCCGCGGGTCCCGCTGCTTCCGTCCGCCGCCCCCGGCGCCGCTGCTCCGGCGCGCGCCGCCTCCGCGCCCGCCCGCAGTGACTCGCAGGAATTTTTAATCTGTTCGCGAGTGGCGCGACGCGTGGCACCTCGCCAATAATGTACAAGATTTCCACCTCGACTTCGCGTGAGCCGAAGGCGAAGCCCTGGACTCTTGCGCGCGGGGGATATTTTTGGGTCGGCGAAGGCGGCGCCTGCCACCGTCGCTCTTCCATTTCCCCCGCCTCTGCCCTTTTACTTTCTCCGTTCAGGACCTCCCCGTCGTCAACGCTTCCGCCCCGCCCCGCTGCCTGACAACCTTTTCACTGCCCCGCCTCTGCCCTGACTCTCCCATACCACCTCTTTCCTCCTCCGAACCGCCTTTACCCTGCCCCGCCCACCCCTCCCTCTGCCCTCCACCTCCATCCCCCTCCACCCCTTCTCGCCCTCACCACGTCGCTTAATCTTCGCCTGTGACCTACTCCGCATTGCCTGCCCCCGCCCCTCCTATCTCCAGGCGTCGCCGCCACTCTATGCATTGCCCCACCCCTCCCCTCCCTGCATCTCTCCACCTCTCGTCGTCCTACCCGATCCCATCCCCGCCTCTATCCCGCTCCACCTTTCCATAGCTTCCCTGTTCTGATCCCCACCCCACTCTACCCCTCCTCTCCCTACATCCCAGTTACGTCCTTTATTCCCATCGGAATCCCCTCCATCTTTCTCCGTTCCTGGTGCCGTTTCAACCCCACCCCCTGCCTTCATCCCCGACCTAACCCCGCCCCCTCCTCTGCTACTTGTGTGCACTTCGCTGGGAATACAAATGCCGTTTCCGGCCGTCTTTTCCGTCTTCCATCGAGCACAATGGGGCTTCGTCCCGCGCCCTGAATTTGCAAGCGAGGTACTTTGCGCCTCCGGGACGCCAGGTAGCCCTTCCTGGGTCGGCACGCTGCCGCCACCACCGCCCCCGCCCCCGTCCCTGCGATATTCTAAAATAATGGGCCCATCACGCGGCGTTCGGGAAATTCTTTCTTCCTTTCCGTGTTGCTGAATTACATTCGACAGCTTCGCCCAACGCGACAATGAAATAAAGAATAGGTACAAGGATTGGATTTGACACCGAGAGCGGCGTAGTGAGTGATTTATTATAGAGACGAGAAGCATGGGCGGGAATGGCTGAAAAATCCATTGCACCTAACGTTGATTCATTTTGTAGCCGTCGGTTTTGTTACACGGCACGTGAAATTCTAGAGTGTTTCACTTTCGGTTGTGAGCTCTTTATGAATGTAGGAGCCGTCTCTCAGTTCAATTTTGAAGGGAAGAGAATTGAAGTATTGTATGTTCTTTTCACATTTGACACTTTTCTTAATAATGCATTTGAATGTGATGATATTTCATAAATGTTAGATAACGATGGCATTTCGTACAATTCTAAAGTGATTATCTGTTACCTGAAATTTCATTTTTTGATCGTCTTCTGTACTAATTCTCACCACATTATTTAATCATTATAGTGAGCGTCTCATTCTGTCTATAAAAGCATTTATGAAAAACAGTTCACGAACATTTTAGCTTTCCAATTTTATAGATAGATGATAGATTGCATTTGAGGTTCTAATATTGCAATAAGAATTTAAGTAAAGTATAATTCATTCCGTTGAATATCTTTTGAAGTGTGTTATGAAGATTTTTAATTGACCTGTATTATGACAAAATAGGAGTGTATTTATCTGTGTATAATTTAGATCATTTCTGTAATAGTGCATGTGCTTTAATATGAAGATAATACAAGGAGTAAACGAAACGTTATGCTTCTACGTTTATAAAACCTATTAATGGGAATAGTTATATATAGGATATCTCAGAATAAACATTACAAACCTCAAGAGCATTTAGAGGGACTGAAAATGATCCCTTTGTGTAATGGATATATATATATATATATATATATATATAT